>AXZM01000989.1:0-28488 GCA_000743315.1 Lignosus rhinocerotis TM02
ACGGATGGGGACGAGCCTACTCGACATCCATCACTTTGATGTTCATGCGGCACTTGCCGTTACCACGTGGTTGCTAGTAGTAGAAAGTGAGTGAGTGAGTCAAGTCTATCGGGGTTGCCAGTGCTTCAAGACAAAGGCCAAGGCCAAGGCAAAAGGAAGGCGCGGCGCACCTAGCCAGAACGAAGTCGAAGGGGGCCCGGGGATGTCTGCGACCGAGGGCCGCGTGAGGAGGCGATAGACCGCGTAGAGTTCGAAAGCAATATCATCAGTTCGCTCCAGGTCCCCACTCCCCTTCAGTGTACGTCTGTTGAGTTATATCTTTTGTCATGTTCTCAGATCCATGATCCATGCAGAAATCAGGAGCGCGTAACTTCATGGCGACATTGGAGCCTGCCAGCACTGCCTGAGGAGATCACGGAATACATCATTGACTTCCTGCACAAACACTTCCACGCCTTGAAAGTGTGCGCCCTTGTATGTCATGCGTGGCTTCCAGCCTCTCGGTACCATCTCTTAACATTGTGGTATGTTATCCGGACAGACCGGGAAGCACCGTCCAAGACATTCTCCAATGGGCATCGACAGCGATGCACCTTGCAGTATGCGTGAGGACGCTGGTGATCCGGTCAATTGGTCATCCCGATGATCTTCAAGCCGTAGTTGAGGTTGAGGAGCTGAAGCATCTTCTGACGGTCTTATCGAACGTGCAGCGCATCATCCTTCGTCACGTAGTGATCGCGGCCACAACCTCTGATACAGTCGAACGTCTCTTTCTTCCCCGAAGGCTCAAGCGTCTCTCAATCCTTGAGTGTGCAACGGCACACTGCTCGTTCTATCCCATATTCCGCCTTTTCCATCTCTTCCGTAATATCAATGAAGTCTATTTCGACAATGTGGCATCCTCAGCGTGGGATCACACTATCAGCTCTTCACCATTGTTCATCTCCCTCCTCGCTAGTCTCTCGATCCGAGAACTACACATCCAGACTGAGAACGAAAGCCCCACGTACACAGGATACCGTGGAATGTGCCATATGTTCCTCTCCTCTCAACCGCAGTGGAGGTTGCACAAGCTAGGACTCACACTCTCTGACATTCCGCACGAGTTTCATCCAGACGCGTTTCTGCGTCATTTTGCAAGGACGTCGTCGACCCATATCAGCGTCACTCTCAATATGCTCTTTGCTACGATATTCGATGTGCATACCCGTAAGTCTACCCTCTGTCCCCCATATCAACGGTCATGCACTGGCCAACAATTGTGGCATCATATGATCATGACGGTGCGCCCCTCCGCTTGGGCAACACGGAAGCTAGGCGAGTGTGGAGCGCTCGAGGTCCTGAGGCTCGACTTCCTTACTGTGTAGGGCTGCTCAATTCTCGTGGACGCTGGACGCTGGACGCGTTGGAAGGCAATTGATGGGAGTGATGGGTACAAGCGAGAGTAGCCGAAAATGAGAGGAAACACATTCTAGGGCATTAACGAGTATCCATTAGAAGTCCGAAACTTATGTCTCTAATAGATCTCCTTATGATTGACTCGTGAGTGGGCTTCGAGCTACTAGTGAGCTTGGAGGGACAATGCAGACGTCCTCCTCTACCACTACACTAACGCCCATGCCTATGCAGACCAGGGCCAGTACCTAGTACGAGGCATGTACTAGTAGAAGAATATGGGAATATAGATTTCCATAATGACGACGACGATCTTGCGGACTCCGAGTCTGAGCCCGAGATGATAAACCACTGTAAACCGATAGTACATACGACTTAGTACTAGTAGGTATGCTAGGGTTACACTCGGGTTATGGGGAATAAACCTCACTCGGCTATTCTCGCTTATATCCATCACTCACATCAATTGCCTTCCAACGCGTCCAGCGTCCAGCGTCCACAAAAATTGAGCAGCCCTTGTCCCTCCCCAACGTCGACGAGGTCCTCAACCCGAATACTTACCTACAACGACGTCCTCGATGCAAACGTCGCGCTTCTACGCTCCGCCCCCGCCCATCTCCCGAACGTCATCTTCACGTTCTGCAACTACGGCACCTGGGACGCGCAGATTGCCGACACCCTCGGTGGCCTCTCTGCGTGGTCTTCGGCTCGACGACGCTTTCACAAACCTCCACATCTGAAGACTATTTCCTGCATCGTGTCGAAGGACAGCGGATTGGACCAGATTGAGCTTCTTCGGTTCATTCCAGAATCATACCGTTCGAATACCACGACGGATGGGGAACAAGACGAGTATGTCGGGATCATGCGGAACGCCCTGCCACGCGCGTTCGCGGCCAATCTCCTTCGCTTCATCGCCGTGCCCTAATGCCTGCAGGACGGGGAGCACTGCCAATGCTACACGAGAACCACCACATGGAGGTCGCTGAAATCCTTGTGTATGCTGGAATGACGAGATCTTTGGACGTGGCTGGCTGCATGCATACAAACGTTCAATCGAATGTCCATCAGTCGCGATGGTCATAAGTGTGTTTACTTCCTTGACTATGTGCTATGCGAGCCTGGGAGCCGTTGGTTGCAGTTGTTTTTTCCTAGCAAACTAGAGTTGACCTGGGCAGCGTACTCATGCCCTATAGCGCGCAGGACGACGTGACGTAGAACTATACAAGCGGATGGTATATATGTATTACTGCGATACACTGTCAACAGACGAGCGAACGATTGTCAAGACCGGTGCGCAGCGCTAGTCCATATTACTCGACCATACGCTACAGTCATACATAACAAGAGGCATCCGTGTCCCGCATGAGCGCGTGACGTATACGATTCAGTACGGGTGTGGGTGTGACGGTCAGACGGGATGCGATGGAGGGCATAACGGGACTTGGGCGGGAAGAGGTAAGGGGAAGAGGGGGAATGACGTGCAAGACCAAGCAGCTCGCTCTGTGCCTGCGATACCAACGAGACGACACAAATGAGTCCATGCCGCCAGCCGAGACACGCCGAGCAATCCAATAACGGCTAGCTAGAGATGAGATGGCGTGTAGTTTCGAAGAATGAAGCATCGTCGCGCGCGGCCACACTGCTTAGAACCGCCCCGCGTTCGGGTCGTGCCGGCGCATAATCAGGTCCTCGTCCGACCGGTCGTCCATCTGCGAGCTGTCATCTGAGACGTAGTAGCGCAGCGCGCTCGCCTTGTTGGCGCCGTGCATCGCTGCGCCCGAGTCGTCCGGATGGCCGCCCTGGCCGTATAGCGTGCTGCTTCTTGGGCTTCCGCCGGGAGTGTACGCCATGAGAGAGTTGCGCGCCGTCTCTTGCATCTGAAGGATGTTTTGACGGAACGCGTTCTACAGTGCATGGCTCTGAGTGCGATGCTCTACATGCAATTGAACGAAATCACGTACCTGCTCCCGCCAGTACTGCAAACGCTTCTCGCGCTCCGCAGCACGGTCCTTCCTGTGAACCAGATATAGAGCCACCAGTGTTCCAATCATACCTGGCATAAATTCATAAGCACCTACGGTCCCAGATATGGCCACCGACAGTGACTACTATCGTGACATGAATGCGATACACTCACCACCAAGGATGCAGATGCCGACGACAATATAGACCCAAGTGCCCACCTTGACCGGGGTATCGGTCGTCCGGCCGCATACACCATCGGCCAAGCAGTTGTAGCTCAGACATTCCTTATCCGCCTCACATTGCTCTCCAACTTGTTTGGCTTGGACGCAAACCAACTGTTGGGAGTCGCAATACAGGCCGACCTTGCAGTTACCCCTTTCAGCGGAAACGTCAGCATTGCCGGATCAGACATGCAACCGCAATCTAGTCGCCTGTGCGAGCAAGCGCTGACGACATCACCGACGAGCGTCAAGTCGGGCAGGACCCAGACGAGGCGTCGACCTCCTCTTTTCTTGGTCCTCATGAGATTGGAGGGGGGACGCACCTGGACACGATGTCAATGAATTCTCCAGTAGGTCCGTACGCCGTGAAGGCAGTGTTTTGGACAACGCATTTGAGACCGACGGTGACGTTCGCCCACCTGTGAAGAAAGGCTCGGACCGGATGTGTGGCAAAAGACTGGAGAGGAGAACACACATGCAGATGTTGTTGAGACAGACCGAACCGTTGACATTAAGTCCAAACCCGGTCGTGTCTGCGAGCTCTTTGAAGTTTGGCGGACCCTCGCATTCGTCTTCAAAACCGATTTTAACGTTGAATCATCTTGAGTGCTATGATCCTGAGGGATCCCACTCACCATCGCGGTTAAATTGACAGGCAGAGCCTACGGACAGCACCGACTGGCACGCGTCCTGCTCATCCGGGCAGAAGAAGCCCCTCGGGCATCTATCTGGGATTGTGACGTTACTTGAGTACCCGAACGGAAACTCGTCCTGGCGACATCCACGATGAGCACAGGTCCCATTGCTGTGGCAGTAAGTCATGGCGTCGCAGTCGGTCTGGAACTGAAATGTGCCCTCCTGGAGTTTCTGGCGGGCGGGGTTGCATGCATGAAGCCATGGGACATCGCCGGCGAGGACGGCCGGGGCTGCCCAGAGAGCAAAAAGGAGCGTGGAGGGAATTACGAGTGAGGGCAGCATAGGCGCGATGGCAGACGTGTAGGCGGAGACGAGGAGGAAGCTTCAAGACGACAGAGGGAGAGAATGTTGTCCAAGACATCCACAGGCGCTGGATCACAGCAACGGCCCCACCACGTCAGACGCCCGCCACCGCCCACAAGCGCTCGCTCACTGTCACTTTTAAATTTCCTCGCTGACCTCGACCCTACTCAGCGTCGGCGACAACGATGCTAGAAACAAGCTTTTGATTGAATAAATGTACTATCTCAGGTATCCTGCTTTTCGGCACATGTTGCAGGACTAACATAGCATTTCTGGGAGGATGAACGTGCATCGACAGCTAGCCAGAAGTCAAATCCAGAGGCCAGAATACCGGTTCATCATAGGCACCTTCAAACCGTAGACAACTGAAATACATGTACGTACTCGCAATACCCCATCTTGCGTTTGTTCGATGAGGTTGCACGGACCTTATATGCTATGTTATCACAATTGGAATGTACTGATTACCCCATCTTGCGTTTGTTATGATGAGGTTGCACGGACCTAATATGCTATAATATCACAATTGGAATGTACTGAGGGCTCAGAAGGTTAACACGCCCGAATGAAACAGGGACCGGCACCTCACCTCACAAATGGGAGTCGAAGACATGCATGGGATGCCGCTCCAGAGATTACTACGATCTGTCACTCGTTCTGGGTGTACTATTCGTTTGATCACTGACAACCTTGGCACCGATGCTTTCCTGAGTCCTGCCATGTCCTCGAGACTGTTCTTCAACGTTCAACCCGCCTCCTGACACTTCTTGGCGTCCTCGTGAACTGTTCAAAGCGAAACGCCGCCGGTCCAGGCGCCAGTTCCACGAGGAAATGACATCGGATTCACTCGCTGGTCGCGTGTTAAGCTTCTTTGGATTGCTTGCTGTTTAGCTTCGTTCTTCACCCGAATGGTCTGCTTCATCTCAAGGTGTCTAACATGATTTCAAGCGAAGAAAAGATAAGCTGGGGTCAGACATCTTTGTTCAACTATGCGCCTGCACTTACCAAGAGCTTCTCAATAAGCGTTCCGTCGAGATAAACTCTAGATAAATAGCACTCGGTTCAACTGCCCCCGTCTACACCAACTACGCCTTTTGTGCCGCTTGCCCATGCTTCCCCATTCTCGGTGCTCAGCCTTCTTGCAGTCGAGGTTGGGGCTTCTAGAGGGCTCCCTGAGTGATGTGAATGCACGCCCCAGCTCTCGTAAGCTGACGGCTTCAGGACACTTACCTTCTTCATTGCAGCGGCGCATGGCCTAGTTACATGCACCCACGACTGCCTTACTAATTGGATTTGCCGTTGCAATGCCATCGTCGGGAAGGCCATATCAAGGGTGCTCATTTCTCCTCTATTGCAAGCTTTGGTCGCACCCTCGCTCCGTGGTCTCGGATCGCCCGTACTGTATCATAGCCCGTGAGCGTGTCTTGAAGAAAGACTTTGTAAGGGCTAGATATGGACCGAGTCAACATCCCGTTATTCGCCCCTGTCGATGCTTGTATCCTTTTCGCCGTCTGGTCCTGGTTTGTCTGCGATGTTCGGATCCATAGCATGTCATAGTCAGGTGTCCTGTTTCAACGTGATGCTGGAAGGCGACCAACCATACCCGATTTTTCACTCCTGATGGTACTAGGTGAGTGCTCCCTCAAAATTGCCTGTCGACCGTTCACTCAATGATCTTTTGTTTGTTCTAGACAACATGCAGACGTACCTGGGGTCTACTCCACAGTCGAAACCTCCCGCGCTTTTCCATACAGGCCCGTAGGACTCTTGACGACTGGCGTGTCCCTCTTGATTCTAACCTCTTAGATACCCGCATGGGTGACGTTTGGGTGCTGATACGGACGTAAACTTTTCTAAATATTGCATATCGCATTCGGCTGCTAGATGGGTCCATGGAGATGCTGCACTATCTCCTCGTAGCTCATTGACGCTCGAACGCTTGGCACAAGAACATAAAAGGCCCTAGAAACTGTTCATGCTGACTATCAACCTTGAATCTCGACAACTCCCACAAACTTGCAATGGCCACCAGGACCGCGGAAGCACACGAAGAGTACGACATTATCTTCGCGGGCGGTATGTCCCTCTACCACTCATCACAACTTCACCTCGGCTGATTGTTTCTGCACTTCCAGGAGGAACGTCTGCGGGGGTCACCGCTGGCAGACTCGCCTCCGCGGACCCGAATCTCCGCATACTCATGCTAGAGATGGGCCCACACACGCAAGACGATCTCTCGCACATCCAGATGGCACGGTTCCTCGTGCACCTCCAGCCAGGCTCGCAGACAATTAGGAACATCGTTAGCAAGTCGAGCGACCACTTAAACGGGCGGCAACTCGCCGTGCAGTGTGGACGATGCGTCGGGGGTGCCTCCGCGATAAATTGTGAGTCCATCAGGATTTGATGACGAAAGGCTTCATAGGCTGATTGCGCCGTTCGTGCTTCGCGGTTCTCTAGTTGGTATGTACACTCGGGCATCGGGGCCCGATTACGACACTTGGGCGAGCCTTTACGATAACCCGGGATGGAGCTTCGCCGAGCTATTACCGCTGATTAAGAAGGTGCTTTCTCATACCGCACTCTTAGTGTCCTCGCGCTGATGTGTGTGGGCGGACAGACGGAGACGTACCAGAATGCGCCAGACAGACCCACGCACGGGTACAGCGGCCCACTCAAAGTTTCGCGCGGGGTCGGGACGAACATCGGAAAAGACTATCTAGATATGGTCAAGAATTTCGACCAGTCTCGCGAAATCGTCGATGATGCGAGTAGCATGGAAAATGATGTGAATCGCTATGAGGTACGGCATTCACCTCCGCAGCTTCTTTTGCTCCAAATTTCTCAATTGGGTCTCGTAGTTTTGGTCAAAGTGGCTCGACGAGACTACGGGCCATCGTTCCGACGTTGCACACAGCTATATTTACAACACGCTCGCAACATCTGACAACTTCCATGTTCTCGCGAACTGTTCCGTCAAACGGGTCATAATTGAGTGCGTCTAGCTTATACTGCCCATGATCATTTACTTATTGCTTCATCGGCATATACAGGAACGGAAAGGCGATTGGGGTGGAGTACTTGAATAACCAGCCGACTCCTGCTAACAACATAGTGACTTCTCGGACTGTCTACGCAAAGAAGCTCGTGGTGCTAGCCGCTGGGGCTTTTGGGTCGCCTGCGATACTTGAGCGATCAGGCATCGGTGCGAAGGACATTTTGGCGCGCAACGGCATCGAACAGGTGGTGGATCTTCCTGGCGTAGGCGAGAATTACAACGGTGAGCATATCTTGGCAACGCTTCAAACTCCATCTCATCTCGTCATTTCGGTAGATCATCCTCTGTTGTTTGTACCATTCAACGCGAAGGATGATTCCGAAACTTTGGACGGCATCGTCAGGAACGACCCACGCGAGTTAGAGAGTACGTAATATCTTCATTCTCATGAGAAACATCTCTAGTAACTCACTGAAACGACAGAATGGTCGGCGCGTTGGACGGAAGACGGCAAGGGCTTGATGTCAACCAAGTGCGTTCATATGTCTATCGCACTCACGCTTCCACTCCTGAGATACTGACCCGTTTATTGCAGCGGGGTAGACGGGGGCATAAAGTTCCGCCCCACTGACGAAGAGCTGTGTGCGATAGGCCCGGAGGTCCACGATCGCTGGCAGTCGTTCTTCGCCCCGTCCCCACACAAACCCATTTTCTGGTCCGGGGTGATCGCGCAGTAACGTGTCCTCTCCTCTTCATCCCCATCCCTCGCAGAACGTCTGACACCGAACACCAGGTATGTCGGCCCTCACCCGCCCGGGTCGGATCATAAGTGCTATTGCACCGGGGGCTTCATGCTGTACCCCGCAAGCACCGGCTACGTGCACATCACCTCCGCGGACGATCCCGAAGCGCCTCCAGATTTCGACTCAGGGGTTTTCAGCTGGCAAGTCGCTTGATCACCATGTTGTACTTTCTCCCAAGCTAATGACAGGTTGCAGCAAGGAAGATCTGGCGATGATGCGATACCTCTACAAGCGTTCCCGAGAACAGGGCCGGCGCATGACTTCTTTCAGGGGAGAGTACGCGGTGGACCACCCGAAATTCCCTGCAGGGAGCAAGGCGGCTGTGTGTGAAGGCCCTGCTTTGCCCATCGACATGGACGCACCGCCTATCACGTACACGGAAGAGGATGATCAAGCCATAGACGACTTGCTCAAAGCCAATAGTAAGCATAAACACTACGAAACTTTACTGTATCCGGATGGGTACTGACGCAGCTCGCAGCCATCACTGCGTGGCACTCCGTGCGTACTACCCTGATTCCCCGCTGATTGCAAGTCACTATGAAGATACTGACCGCTTTATGAACAGCTGGGGACCTGTGCGATGAAGCCGCGGGAGGCTAATGGCGTCGTCAACTCCCGCTTAAACGTATACGGTGTTGAGAACCTCAAGGTCGCTGATATGTCAATTTGTCCCTCGAACATCGCCACGGTGATTCCTGATGATTTTTGCATTGGCTATGAGCTTACAAGGACAAATTTGCTCAGAACACTTACTCAACCGCTGTCATGATTGGTGAGAAGGCCGCGGTGCTCATAAGCGAAGAGTTGAATGTGTGACTGTGATGCTAAGGATCTCATTTATGTGACATTATCATGGTCAAATTTTCAGACGAACAGTACTACGTATACTACTACCAGTACATAATTCGGCGTCGTTGCAATTGTACAGAAGTTGAACGCGTGATTTGACATGAATCTCGTCGGCTGCATATTGCACGGGGAGTACGTTTACTCTAAATAGTCATCGGCTACATGCAACTCTACACATACATGCACCTCATGGTCAGGCTCGTCACAAACAGGAATACAATGGTTGCGACATGTGAGATCCCACGCATGTAGAGAACTTCCAGCGTAAATAGCGATTGGTATCATTGTCAACATTACCTACTCCCGAGACATACTGTAGCATTTCGATCTATTCGAACAGGCTTGTGACGTGTGACACGGCCATTTGGACGGACAGATTCGAACAGCCGGCCAAATGGCTGTGACACCGGCCGGAGATTCGAACACTATAGGGCGCGCGGTAGCGCGCCGCGCCAAAAATGGGTAGGCGCTCGCCAGGCCGTTCCGAACACGGCCCTTGTGACAGGTGACATGGCTGTAAACTTCGAACAAACAGGGGGCCTGTGACGCGTGACTGTTCGAATAGATCGAAATGCTACAGTACTATGTATAAGTATAAGTACTAAGTAGGGAGAACAATGCCTCCAGGGACGAGCAAGCAGCAGCTATTGGCATTTTTTTTTTTTTACAAAACGATGCCTGAGAAAGTGCGAGTTTGAATCTGACAGAGAGAAATGATTGACACCTAACTTAGCCCATCTCTAGAGCTGTAGTCATCCTTGCGCGTTGGTCTTCTCCGAGTCTTCCATCTGTCGAAAGACGCTGGCCTCCTGTCGACCAACCAATTTGGACCCACGACATTATTCTGAGGACCATATGTTACAACTTAACAAATATGGAGCAGATCTGGTGCTGTCTGTACGACTAACGTCCCTTGCCTTTCCCTCTTCCGAACTTCACACGCTGCCAGTGACGATTTGGTAGCCCATACTTCATGTTCGATTGAAGTCGACATCCCACACCCGCTTGCACAGTACAGAACTTGAACGCGAGTCTACGCTTTCAAGGTTACCCAGCGCCCTCGCGTCGTACTACGCTTGCATCAACACCATTGTTGGACTGTATTACTATGCATAGACATGTCTCAAGAGTCAATTCACGTATACCTTCCCGTACTATGAGCCCAACCACGGATCCACAATTCGATGGAGCAAGACATCTCCTTCATTTAGCAAGTTCCAGCCTCTCTTCTCAGATACGAGAACAAGAGGGGGGCAAACGACTTGAAGCCTAACATTTCTTGAGGCAAATCCTTCACGCCAAGCACTGGCTCTCAGTGCACATTCTTGAGACCGATCCTCGCATAGCGTAACGGTTACATCTGCAAGTTAAAACAGATTGTTATATTGTTGTATCCATGAATCCAACACGTTACATCAACCGTAATAGTCCCAAGTTCGAGTGCTCATAGCACTACATAGCCGAATCCGAGCGATATCTATATAGACCCAGATAGAGTGTTCCGTCATCATCCATAACCTTTCACAAGTTCAAAGGTCCACACAGAGTAGGACACATCACTATCATCAGTAACTCGACAGATACTCAAACGGGGGGAATGCTGGAGATCGGGCCTACAAAGAGACATTTCAGATCCTCGGCGCAAAATGAAGTAGATCATGGAAACATACCAGGTGCAACAGGGAGACTCGGGAACGGCGTCGACGAGCACGCAGGCTGAATGTCGTCCATCGACATGCCGGCCGGAAGGAAAGGGTCCTTGACCGTGCCGCTCGCGATGGGGATTACGTCCGAGCAGTCCGTGAGCGCGCTCTTCTGGAAGCCGAGAAGGGACATCTTGAGCATAGTTTGCTCAAACTTTTGGAGCATGTTTGGGCGGTTCGCTGCAAAACAGGCGCGAGGAGCACGTTTCGTTAGTACAGAACTCTTCCACGAGAGATGCACACTGGTGACAAGGGAGGACGTACTGATCATCTTCTGCCATTCGCACGCGGTACGGGAATCGCTGGGGGAACGGTAATGGTCGGCCCCTGCTCGCACTGAGAAGAGAAGAGAGTGGCTTACCGAGCTATGGCAAAGTCGGACTGCAGGCGGAACTCGCCCGGGTAGGGGGAGAGGACTTCACCGTCGTGGAGCGCATCGCCGGGAATCAGGGTTCCGTTCAGCATAGTCTCGACAAAGAATTGTGCATCGAAGTCTGACGGCGTTGAGTCGAAAGGCGTTCCTGGGATGGACTGTCGATGAGGAACACAGTATGCTTCAGCGTCCATTGGTCAATAGTTGAAGAACATCGCGACTGACCGGGTCCACCTTATCCTGGGCGGCAACTGTATGCGAGATGAGGAGCCAGACCAGCTCCACGGCGCTGAAGCCTGCATCTCCGACGCGATTGAGGATGTCCGTGACAGAGTCAGAGGGAAGAGGAACGAGGCCTGGGGGAGCCGGCTGGGAGTCATTTGAGCGTCCCGCGAAGAACTTGATCTGAGGGCCTCCGTTACAGTTTGCCGCCCCTACAGCACCGGCAAATTGGATGCTATCAGAAAGAAATTTAGCCGTTTGAATCAAACTGTGACATTCCTAGCGACATACAAATCGGAAGGAATTTAGCCGTTTGAATCAAATTGTGAGATTCCTAGCGACATACAAATCGCCGAAAGAGACACCGTGCTTGATTGCCAAGACACGTTCTTCCTCGATGATTTCGTCGAGAGCATTGTTGGCAGGGTTTTGCAGCTCGACGTCGGAATGGGCGATAATCGAGCCATCTATTCATATATGAGTCGATGCCTGGAAAGGAAGGTCATACACATACCAGCACCTCCGCCTCTGAGGCGAGCATTAGCTTTCTTTGTAGCGTGTAGCAGAAGAAGGCAATCGCATGACTCACCCGAACTGGCCCGAGGCAGTCAATGCGGGAGAGAATGCGATCGCATCGTGGAAGGTAAGCTGTTCGGCAACTATGAGTACGCTACAGTAATATGAAAAGCAACGATGGTAGGTACCCTCAACGCCTCATGAGCCTCTTCGCTACACGTGGCACCGTCGAAGCTGCAAAGAACGGTGAGTGACTGTGGAAGGACATGTGCGAGAAGCGCCACTGACAGGTTCGCTTGGATGTCGTCGAGAACGTTGAACCAGACGCAGCACTGTGGGTCAGGTGAAGTAGGAGATGAACATTCGTGCTCAGAGGGGGTTTACGCAGAGAGTGATTCTCACCGCCTCGTTCGCCGTGGTCTTTCCGTTGCTGCAGGTCGCCCGCTTGCTTACGGGTGGGACCGCGGCGGTGACAGAAGCAGCGAGCACGATGAGTGAGAGCAAAGCCTTGGAGAACATGTCGGCGACGGTAGAAAGCGTTTGAAAACGTGCGTTGCGACTTGAAATTGTTCGTGAGGTCGTTGTGGGGCTCGTTGGAGGACTGCCTCTGCTTCGCAATCCTTATATACTGTTCCCTACATCGACTTCATGAGGATCCCTCCACATGGGCGTAAGGGCCAGTATTCCCGCGCCGGGAGCACCATACCGTCCGTCCCGCACCGTCGGTCCTCACAGCGCCCTCCATCAGGATGTCGGAAACCGCGAAGGACAACGGTGGGTACGAAAAGGGTCCGGATGAGTTGAGCCGTGAGACGACGAACGGACAAACCGGACGCGCCCAATGGCAACACGCTGATTGACGCATCTGTTGTTACGTCTTTGGACTTGAGGGAGCACACACGGAAGGATGGCGCGGGTCCGAGGGCGGAGGAATACGCAGCCAGGGGCTGTATCGCGCGGCAACAGTCGCAAGGATGCGTCGCGCCTTGACAGATCCGTTCCCGCAAAGGAGCCCATGCCCGAGCTGCGCGCGGTGTGTGATCAGAACGAGGCAGATATTGTCCTACTCACACAGCTCAGGTACACGCCAATGTCCGTGAGACCAGCGATGCGCCAAGGTACCATAGAAGTTGGAAGAGTAGTCATAGAAGAGGGGGCGAAAGTGGGTATAGAATGCCTGCGCTTTTTGACCCACTTTGGCGACTAAAACTAGTAGTAGAGCCCGTGCGGCGTTCAAAGTCAACAGTATACTAACAAGGCCAAAGAGCGCAGTAGACCTACGTACATGCCGTGTAGCCGTACGAATTGACACCTCATGCATGGTGGGCTGTGCATTATACAGCCTGGAAGTGCTAGCATGAGGCTGCCATGATAGAGCCAGTGGTTCAGGCGATGAACAAAGCTCTACGTTGGACAAAGCACTGTGTGCTCCGAGTGGGAAGCCACCACAGAGCTTGAAAGTCGATCAGTTGTCCTGATGCCATGCTTCCAAGTTGCCACTCACGAGCCGCTTGAGCAGCCGATAATAGGAGCGCCATCACCGGCTTCGTCGCTGATCATACGGCATAGAGATGTGCCACCTGCACGGATGTTAACAGGAATCGGGATATTCGAGAGAGTGAACCGTCGTAGTAAGCCTGTCCACAGATCTGTAATGAACTCAGAGAAAATACAAGCCATATCCATAGCTGACAACGGAGAGAACAAGATAACATACGGTTCTCATCGATTACTGGTTTGAGAGCGGCTTCTGACTCGTCGAAATTCACACCAATTGTCAGAAGGCTTGGTTCAGCGCCAGAACCGGGATCACTCACCACAGATTGCGCACCTCTACCGGCAAACAAGCTGTATCCAAGCTTCAGTGCAGCCGTCTAGGATCTGAGCTCGGTTTGAATAACTCGTCATGAAGACATTCTCTAGGACGTCTCCACTGCTGGCACTTCAACAAAGACCAACCAGGGAGTCCCAGGAACCACGTGGCAATCACTGCCTCCGTGCGCTTAACCACACGCGGCTCTGTAGCGTCACCAGATTATGGGCCGGGCGCTTGGACCAAGGTCGATGCTGAATTGAGTATCTTCCATCTTGACACTTCCACTCGATAGTGACTCAGGAATGGGCGCGCTGAGAGTCTGGAACGCGGCATGCCGTTTGGTCGCGGAAGATGTAGTGTGCACGGCCCGGTGAGCTACTAATAACTGCAATACGGGCTCAACTTCCAGTCCGTTCCAATGTCCGGACAGCCGGTATGAAAGGGAATCCATACCAAGATCCGTATGGCACCATCCATTGTGTTGGTTCTGATAATCCGACCACATTGACGTCGGAACTCTCCCAGTTTATTCGGTGTGTATCCGAGGTTTCTGCGCAGAGCATGCTCACCCTTTGCAAACTAGGAATATATCTCAGGAATTGTGTATAGAAGTCACGTAACCTCGCAAGCTCGTCTCAACACGAGGCGCAATAACTACGAACATGCGGCCGGCTTCTCGTACGCCGCACGTGACTGTTCAGACTCAGGACTCGTGAGTGTTGCCTTGAACCTACTATCACCATACATGAATCACTTCTGTAGAATGCCAATCACTGGAAGCTCTGGCCTGCCAGATGTCAAGACTTCTCAGGTGCTCTGAATGTCTCATCATAGCCTCGCCCCTGCACGCCTCTAGAGTTGAGTCTACTTGAGAGTGGGCCTTGGATAGGGTGCAAGTCTGTTAATGGATGACTATTGGTGGAGACCCTCATACGTTTCTTACGCATTATAACACTTCAAAATCAGAACCAGAATACCACGCGTTGATAAGTCGATTGGACGGTGGCAGTTCAAGGTAGCCCACACAAATTGGAGACAGCTATCCGGTCATCCTTTTGTCAGAAGACCTCCGTCTCTACACTGTTCCACTCACAAGACTCTGATCTCCCTGGTGCTTGATGCGTACAATAGACTCTATAATCCAGATACCTCACGTCCCTCGTTACCTTGTGCGCCAACCTGCTAAATCCCGTGTGCACCCTTTTGAGTTCCGAGCTTGATGTAATAAGGATCACATACTCCACGGTCCGGGGCCTCCCAGTCACAAAGAGTCAGCACAACACGCCCTGTAGTCTGACTGCGCACCAGTGAAACGCCGTCGATCCATATCGGTCAACCGGAAGAACATTATGTTTCAGGATCTTGTCATGCCATGATGGCGGATCACGGTCATAGGCCAGCGTACGTCAGTACTAGGTCAGCATGCCCGCTCACGCCGACCGTTTCCCTTGGCCTCGAGTCCCCGCACTTTGCTACAGGGCCGCATTGGCCGCATTCTCGCCAAGGTGACGTTGATCGCCGCGGTCGATGACAGGGCGCTGCCTTCGTATGGTCCGCCGGCGGCACGCAGCACTGGGGCATCGCCATGCACAGTTGGCCGAACCCGCGAAGTCCCTCGGCACAACCGGAGAGCAGCGGTACGGTGTATATTTACTCGGACTACAAACTCCGGTGAGCCTATGGTCTGAAAAACAGGCTTTACATGTACATATCACGATGTCTGCAACTTGACATTCATCCGTCGTTGATTGCATGATTGTCCGCGAACTCCGTCTGATAGGTAGAGTGAGTCAATCGTTAGACTTCCGGGATTATACGGGCTCAGCGGTAGTGTAGGCCCAAAGAGACCCCTGCGCGCGCGTCATGCGTGTGATTTTCCACCCTGCCGACAGCGCCAATGCGGACAGCTCGCGCAGCGTCCGCTCCTTCGCATTCAGAACGGCCATCATCTGTAAGAACGGTGAGTAAGACAGTTATATGTACTAGTCTTGTTATACTGTCGACGCACCGAGATGTCCATCAGGTACTCGCTCGCACTGGCCTTTCCTAGGTTGGGGAGCAGAGGGGAGCCTCTGGGGGCAAGAGTGCGCTCAGCGCCCGGTATGGGCTCGGTGTCGTCCTCGGTGTCGTCGTAGCATGCAAGTGGCAGGATGACGTCGACGATCAGCAGCTTCGTGATTGAGGTGGCTGCGTCGCGGAGCAAACGGAACATTCTATCATAGCAATGAGTCCTTATTACGGATCTCCCTGAACGGACACGGGAGCAAGGCTTACTTCCGCACATCCTCGTCAGGCCAATTATGCGTGCATCCTCTGATGAGGAATACTGAAGGTGAGGATACGGATCCCGCCCCCTCAATCTCGAGTGTTGGAGGCTGAGCCGTGAAGAAGTTGTGGGCGAGGAAGGTGACACGACCGGAGTTCAGGAGATCTGCGTGAGATGATCCCCAGACCTACACATACGTTTCAAGTATGAAACATCAAAAGTATGCAAAGTGAGCATGCGTGAATGAAGGTGTACCGTTGGCGCGATCTTCACAACCTGCTCTCTATCCTGCACGACGAACCAGAGGTGCGGATAGGCTTGAGCCAGGACGATAGACGTCGAACCAATTCCGCCGCCAACATCGACGACCACTGAGTCGTTCTGGAGGTCTTTCCAAGGAAATGCTGATGCGGAACAGTAAGAATCAGCGTCTTGTCTGAAGAATGAGGACACAGAAGTACCTCCGAGAATATTCTCCGCAACCTCCCAAGCTCGCGTGCCAGTCATGGCCCGTCCAAACTCTCTAAGCCGCGACTTGTTCTCAGGAAGCTCCAGCCATTCGAAGTACCCCAGCTCTGTCCGAAATGCAAGGTTGAAAGGGGCCCTGTACTTCACGGCGGCCTGCGGGGTAACCAATTTGGTGCGATCGGAGTCCAGCAAAGCACGGAGGGAGACCGAGCGCTTCTGACTAGGGAGGAGCGCGTCTGTCATGAAGGCAATGGATTTGAAGAACTCGTCTGCTCTATTGGAGGCCGCCAACAACGTTAACACAGTGTAATGAAGTTCGATACGCATGTTATGAATGGAAGAAAATACACTCACGTCATGGCGACAAAAGCCGCAATGCCGTCAGTGTTGTCATACTTTTCTTGACTGGGTGAGGTAATCAGGATGTGGATAAGGTATATCAGGACGACATAGTCAGACGCACGCATTGCGGAGTTGTTGTAACGTCTTCCCGGAGTCGATCAGCGCCGAGAGCCGGTTGTTTGCGAACACATCAGGGCGGACTTCGCGCATCCAGTGGTACGTTGCGAGGAACCGCAATATGTGGCCTGAATAAGGTCATTTCAGAATATTGGGCAGAGTGATAGGAAGCTCAGCACATAAGCATATACGATACATACTCAGCTTTCCTGCATCCACAGGGTCAGAACTAAGACTTCCGTTTTTCTCGACATTCAGCTCCTCAATGCGCCGAGCGATTGCGTTGACGTGCAAGCCATCCGAGCCTGCCGCACGCAATATCTCCACTGTGTTAGAGGCTTCGAGGAACTGCAGACACGCCGCGAGATGTCCCTGCAGACCAAACCAGCAAAATTCAGACCCGACCTGGTCAGCGTATCGTCCCAAACGTTCAAAAGGAGAGAAGACGGCGTACACTCTTCACCCCTTCGACAAGGGAGAAGAACGGCCTGTGGACAGACGCCGCGAGTTGGCCGCATGCAGCGACGATTCGGTTCGCTGCACCAACAACCGCCGGGTCGGACGCTCGCCGCTCAGCAGCCTCCTCCTCCGCGGTGTGTGGTGCGGTACTGTAGTAGGGAGTGTCGAGAGAAGGGTAGTCCAACGATCCATTGCCAAACCCATCTTGGGGATGCCCCGAGTCCTGGTACACGCGCTCCATCTCAGCGAGCGCGTCCCCGATGACAGTGTGCAATGCGCGGAGTGTGGCGAATGTCATGTCTGAGTCGCGGAGTGTGGACTATAGACTATGGTATACCATGGCTTGAGAGTTCCTTATATGCGTAGGGTTTTATGTGACACAAGCTCCGGGCCACTAGTGGCGAGCATTTGGTAAGGAGCGGGGTAAGGCCATGCAGACGCACATGTCGGGACCGGATGCTCGTTCGATATGGGCTAACCATATGCACGACGCCACTATAAGCAGGCAAAACCGCCGACATGAAGCGTCAAGTCAAAACGGGCGACCTCTGTCATAGAGGCCTTGTCCACATGCTTTGGACTTCCTAGTGTGAGAGGGTGGATACATTGGAATGAAAACTTCAGCGCTCCAAAATACAGCTGTTTTCAAAACAATAGGCCCTTTTCTGATTTCTCGTACAGACAGCGGGCTTCAAAGTATGATGATCCGACGGAGGTTTATACATAACGGGTAATACACAGATACGAATAATGCGTGGAAAAGCGTCCCCAGGAAATACATGACGATCAGAACGGGTCGGCGACTGGCGCGGGCACGACGGGTATCCAGGCTCCTACCCACCGCTGCTTCGAGTTGAGGGCGATATCACGAAGGAGGGGGTTTCACGTACTCGTAGTTACTATGAGTTACACACACTGGCCTGTACCCGAATGAACGCCCACACAAACCAAATTACGTGCATTTGAAAGTTGTTCCCTCAACTCTCAGTCCCAGTGAGAACACGCCCGAAATTGCGGGAATTTAGCCGTGATATTTCGTTTGTATGCGTCGCCGCGTGAAATATATCGTATTAGATCGTAGTAACATCAGATGGATGGCCTCAGACGCCATCTCGTGTCGCTTCAATGACGCTCCATGTCCTTCGATTATCCATTGACAGCCACCAAACGTGTCGCATTAGGTCGCGTTAGCCCTCCGGTTGCGCGTTAGCCAGCCCGTTGCGCGTTGCAGTCTGTTACGCGTTGCAGTTCCGTTGCACGTTGCCCTTCGTCACTGCGCTCCTCTGCGCGACCCGGCGTCTGCCAGTCTCTCTTAGCCGTAGTTTGTGATAGTTTGTGGAGTCTTTCTCTGCAGTCTCCTTGACGTCACACACATAAATGCCTTCAACTCTGACGTTGACATCCGCCCCCCTCCTTGTCTCCTGCCGCCATCTGCCTCACTTCCCCTTGCCTCTCTTCTAGCAAGCTCAAGTCCTTCAGGCCTTGTCTCTCAGCTTCCCCCTGTGTCCATGCTGCTCAGATGATTCAGGTATGTCCACATTGATAATCAAGATCATTCCAGTTGATTGACACATGGATGGACGGGCCAAGCAGGCCGGTGGGTGCCGGTCAGGGAAGGAGGGAGAGTAAGATATTAATTGGGCACAGGTGAGTTGAATATATGCTAGCTGGCATAATCACTTAATAAGCAGACAGAGACTCTTAAGGCATAAGAGGCCATGGGAATGCATGGCGGAACAAGCAGGAGACCTTGAGAGCAAGGTGTCATGGTGAGAAGAGGGTGACACTGGGTGTGCGCAGGGAGATGGGGATGGCACTTGGCGGGAACGGACAAGGCGTATTATTTTCACTACACTAAACAGTCACATACCCCTGGAGCAAGTAGCACACTAGTCAATAGAACTTCATAGAGTCGCTGACGCTTTTTGCTTTTGCTTGAGAGGTACACATTCTGAATACGATGACAGATCAATAATGTTCGCCCTTGCAGAGCGGCGCTGACGTGCTAGTGTCGTCCGAGGGACACGGTGTCATGTGTGATACAAGTCCTCGACCATGAGATTGACTTCTGACATGAAACGTGTAGAGGCAATATGTGAGGACCTTGCAGACGATCGATATGACATTGAGATCAAACGTGCCTTGAACTCTCATTACGCGTTACTGGACGGATACAAAGCTCAAACAGATAGAGACCATGAGTGATCCCCAGGTGAGGACCCTGGACGCAAGTATTGCACTCCTCTGCACATGTGGATAGACATTACAGCTCTATACACCATTCAAACCGAATTGACACTACTGATTGCAACTTTTACATCCATGATTGTAACGACGTGACAAACCCGACTGTGATCAACAAACCATCGACGCACATCGCTCAGAGACCGCCACGAAGACGAAGGACAAGGTGGAGGGTACTCTCCTTCTGGATGTTGTAATCCGAGAGCGTGCGACCATCTTCGAGCTGCTTGCCGGCGAAGATGAGACGCTGCTGGTCAGGCGGGATACCCTCCTTGTCCTGGATCTTCGCCTTCACATTGTCGATAGTGTCCGAGGACTCGACCTCGAGAGTGATGGTCTTACCCGTGAGGGTCTTGACGAAGATCTGCATACCACCACGGAGACGAAGAACTATAAATGTGTGATGTTGAGTGTGATTAAGCTTATCATGAATCAATCATACGCACCAAGGTGGAGAGTCGATTCCTTCTGAATGTTGTAGTCGGAAAGAGTGCGACCGTCCTCAAGCTGCTTGCCAGCAAAGATGAGGCGTTGCTGGTCAGGAGGGATGCCTTCCTTGTCCTGAATCTTCGCCTTCACGTTGTCGATGGTGTCGGAAGATTCCACCTCAAGGGTGATGGTCTTGCCGGTCAAAGTCTTGACAAAAATCTGCATACCCCCGCGGAGACGAAGTACTACAGTGGCGGTGGCGACAATCAGCAGTTGTGATATAGGTGAGATACGGCTAAAGCTTACCGAGGTGGAGAGTAGACTCCTTCTGAATGTTGTAGTCAGAGAGAGTACGGCCATCCTCGAGCTGCTTGCCGGCGAAGATCAGACGCTGCTGATCAGGGGGAATACTGGGCGCGCGAGGATGTGACGATCAGAGAAAGGGAGGACAAAGTACGATAAGCTGACATACCCCTCCTTGTCCTGGATCTTGGCCTTGACGTTGTCAATGGTGTCCGAGGACTCGACCTCGAGGGTGATGGTCTTGCCAGTAAGCGTCTTCACGAAGATCTGCATGCTGTACTGGCGTGGTGAGCAAAGAGGTTATGTGAGAGAGAGAATAGCGGATGCGACTAACATGAATGTGGTAACGAGTTGAAGAGATGGATGAAAGGAGATAGTGGTTGAGGAGAGAGATCGATGAGCGAGCTGTTGCGCCTTATCAACTGACGGAACCGGAGTTAGCCGAGCGTCGGTGGCGTGACTTAGTCGAGGCGCTGAGCGCTGCGAGACACTCGACGTCATCCTCATTTCGAGCTTTATTCCACTGTTTTGTGATCTTTCTGTGTTCGCCTAGTACTGACAACGTTCTCCGTTCGCTGACCAAATCGAACGATTGTGCGACAATTACGGCGATGAGTATGTATCTGCAGCCTGCAGCGCTCAGGAACAATATCAGGATCAACTGGCGTTCGAGTTTCGAGTCCAGCGGCCCATGGAGGTGCGAATTGTAAGCGGTAGCCTGTAGATATCCTAGAAGAGCTTGCCCAAGACAACCTAGCATGTATATTAATTGCAGCGCACTCTGCCTTGGTCCGCCAGGCTTACGAAGGTGGTTGTATTCTGTTGTAGTGCGCCAAACAGTACTACGATGCAACTCATGGCCTCCACAGCGTAGTGTGTCGGTTTCTGCGAGGCTGGTGAGTGCTCTAATGAGCTCTGTAACAGCCAATACTCTCACGGAAACGGCGATAGAGCTGCTTATAGTGCTTGACAGATCGCCCTTGTGTCCCGCCGTGTCGTTGATTGGCCAGAACGCTCGTCCGATGACAGCCATACACACCCTGCAGATGCTGGTACAACTTCATGCGACTGTTCCGGCATACAACCCCCCTCCATCGAGGGAATACTTTTGAAGCGATTCGTAGTCATCTCGCTTGGTATCGAGCCCACCAACCTTCTCTTAGCAACTGACTAGGAGGGAAGCTTCCCTTCGCCGATACTCTCGCCAGTGTCCCTTCAACAGATCAGAAAAATCTGTATACCCGACAGGCACCTCTGAAGATGCAATTTCATGCGTGCCAATTTGATTCAGCTGTCGTTCAGAAAAGCGCCACGCCTCTGTTCCTCGGGATTACTTTTCCACGCGTTCTCGTCGGAGGCCTCATCTACTCCCGGCCAGAGTATCATCTTGGCATCATCTCGATGAGTATATATATGAGCGACTCACAATCCAGCGGTCTCTACTCGCAGACATTCCAAACATGTTCGCATTCTCATTGATTCTCCTAATCTTCTTCGCCTGCTCCGGATCATCCTCCCCAGCTGTCTATTACGACCCCGGTTCGATCCCGCTCAATTGGAAGACGCAGTACGAGTGCGCCGTCGATGTTCCATCGCGCGTCATCACCGGCGTTGTCACCACAGTATTGTCCAACAACACCGTCGCGACATGCATCGAGCTCTGCGATGCGCAGAACTACATCTACGCGGGGGTCGAGAACGGGAACGAGTGCCACTGCGGCTCCGGACTCGCCGGCGCGCCCCAGTCCGCGCCCGTGAGCGACTGCAACTTCGCGTGCACAGGCGACTCGACCCTCTCATGCGGCGGCCCGTGGAGGGTGCAAGTATGCATTCAAACCCTCCCCTTCCTCTCACGAAACCATTCGGCTGACGCACCCATCGCGTAGATCTACAAGTCCCCAGCGCTCCCCTCTGGAGGCTGGGGCTACGCAGGCTGCTACATTGACACCGCCGCCTCGCCCGCGTTCGCACCGCCGGTCGTGCACAAGGCATTCCCGACGAACGTCGAGCTATTTGGGAACTGCCTCAAGTACTGCCAGCACGTCGGCATGCCGTGGTCCGGGCTCGAGAACGGGGAGGACTGCCAGTGCAGCTTCGGTCTTGCCCCGGACGCGGTGGGTGTAGACCGGTCCGAGTGCGCGATGATCTGCCCCGGGCCATTTGGGCTACCGGAGCAGTGCGGCGGGTTTGAGAGGCTGATTGTGTGGAAGAATGAGTAACAAAGAGCAACGGAAGTCTGAATGTTCTCATATGTGTACTAGTAATAAGTAGCTTGGATTGAACTGACAATCAATACAACTCTCGAATGAGATGAGTGAATGAGGGGTGCTGGCATTGGCTGGTTACCAAGTGTCGTTGTAAGCATCTGTGTTGCTCACCTGTGATCGGTCGTTGTATCACCACTTGTGTTAAAGCATATGTGTTGCTCACCTGTGATCGATCGTTGTATCACCACTTGTGTTACAAGGGGTTCTTACCTCTGCAGACAAACGTGCCGGTAATAAGATGGACATTACAGCCGTTCTCAGAATGATATGCTCGTGCTGAAAAAAATACCACATAGTCAGTTGAGCAAGATGACATTGGATGGCATGGCGTGTCAAGGTTGTTAAGACTCAGTCGTTTCCAGTTTTCTCGCTGGCGTGTTCCGAAGCGTCAAGTGCAGGAAACAGAATCGTGATACCCGTATCATCCGAGTCCCGACTGTGTGTACCATTTTGGGCACGGGCCTATCGTTTTGAGAACCGCTGTCGTACACACGATATCACGAAACACATGTGCCGCTTCACATCACCGAAGAGCGTCCATCGGTTCGTCCACTTGTAGTACGCTGAGCATAGAACGACTCGTATTGGCACTCGATGATGCGTGAAATCTCCGATGCCATGTGGAAAATTGACTGAAAAGCAACGAGAGTGAGTTCAAGTAATCAGAGAATCAGAGACGGGCATAGGTACTGAAGGAAAGTATCTCAAGTTGGATGTAATAATAGCCAAGCCAACAGAGCCTTGTTTCGTAGAAGCATAGAATCTTTGCCGGAGAATCACTAGTTCATGACCTCAAAGCTCAGCTTCTGGTACGCCGGGCCCTCGAACCCGTACCAAACGCGCAGGAATGCATCTTGACACACGCTCACCGCAGCCGGACCGTACCTGTCCTCATCATCAGGTGTGATCTGCACCTCCACCTTCGAGTCCTCGAAGGAAACGTCCCAGCCAGCGACGCCCTCAACACGGCTGGCATTGGCATGCTTCGCGAACTCCTCAGCCGCGGTTCCATCGAAGACAGCGATCGCCTTGACGTACGGCGCCGCCGTCGAGGTACTCTGGGTAGCGAGAATATGCGTCATCTTGGCGAGCATCTCCATGCTGGGAGGTTCGATGGTGAACCTGTTCGCGCGAGGGTCGTATGTCGCCGAGGGCATGTACTGGTTATTCTGGATCCATCCGCCACGACCCGGGTGGTCGGGGTCCGAGACGTACGTGATCGTTTGGTGGTTCGAGCGTCCCGTGTAGTCCACCTGCGCCAGCAAGTAGCGTCCGTCCGATCAGCCCAAACAGAGATGATGCAACAACAGGACGTACGTCGATTGAGTCGCTGACGGCGTGCAAGATGATGGTCTTCGTGGTGCGCTGGCTATCGAACCAGACCATGACAGCCTCCTTAGGCGTGAGGTCGACAGTGCCAGTGACGAGGTTGGGCGAGACGTAGATGGCACTGGACTTATCACCCGCCAGACAGCCGTTGACACCGATGGCCATGGTCCCGTACGCGTTGTTGACGTAGAACGTGCCCGATTCGTTTGGGGTGCCCGTGGGGCTGTTCATGACACCATCCTCATCCAAAGTGGCGGTAAGACCTGCATACGGACCGATGTGAGCGAAGGTTACATGACGGACATAGAGACGGTAACTGACCGGATTGAATCGGGACACAATCGGTGTCGGCTTCGACTCGGGCTCCATCGTCATATTCCCTGGTGCCAAAGACCTCGAATTTGGTGCTCCAGGTGAACTTGTTGCGGTAGAAGAACCTGCAAAGCCCATCAGCAATGATGGCAACCCACTGTCCACGGATAGATGCTCACTCGCTGCCCTTCCAGATCACATTGTAGGAGTTGTTGACCTTTCGGGCAATGCAGAGCTTGTATCCAGCTGCTTTCAAAGCAGGGATGTCGGGATTGTTGACGATGACAGTGAGTGTGTAGTCCATTGCGCTGGAGTCTGTAAGAAGAGCTGTGTTTGGGAGGATAGAGAGAGTGCAGAGAGTTCGAGTCAGAGGGGACCTGTAGTCCAATCTGTACACGTCCATAGGCTTTATATCATTCCAAGTTAGCACATGAGCCATACTTGGAGAAATGTAGAGCATCGATGGACCCTCCCATCGAGCGAATTCTTGGACAAGACATCGGAGGAGAATACGCCGGAGGTGCAGGTACGAGGTACAGTGCGACCACCAGGTCCTAAAACCTCGGTCAACTGTCACTTTCGCTTGCCACAGGGCGAGTTGAGTCCTGTTTCGCCCTGACGGCGGCGTTGGAATTGTACCGGGTCCTGAGGGCTTCACTGCCTGTTCCTGTCCCATTGCCTCGTGAGGGAGTCGACTGTATCTTCAGGATTGTAGCCTTGATTTGTCCATAAAGCTTGGAATCCTCGAATCCCTTGGTCAGACCTGTGCCGACAAGCAATGTACCAGATGAGGTACTTATTCCTATTAGCGGCAGTTGGTGAACATGTGCAAGGAAGGAGTCGTTTATGGAATGAGAGCGACCTGCTATACCACCCATTTGAATATCGAGTGTGTACTAGTGTCATCACCCAGGAACCAGTCACCAGTCAAAATTGTGGTATGGAAGGCGAACCTGCCATACAATATAGGCGCCGAACATGTACCTAGTTGGACAGATTCTCACACTGGTTCTACTGAACGTCAGCAACAACGTTGCTGTAAGGTTACTAGCATTCAAAGTGAGTTTACTCCGACGTGTCGCCTCGTCCCCGACTCTCATTGCTCGAGAAACGCTGCCATGTACGATAAGTGACCACGAAATCATCCGCACCTTCCAGATATGAGGCAGTAACTTTCACTCGGCGAGAACGATTCATCTCAAGGCTAGCAGTACTACTACTACGTCTATGTCGACATCCGGAACATTCTCATCCCATGCAGTGACACAGGCCCATCATCATCCAACTGGTACCTATTGTACATCAAACGTTGCTCGTGTGGAAGGGTTGTTTCTGTTACCACGAGTAATGCTAGTCCCTGTTTCTGTTGACTTAGGCCCCAGACTGTCAAGTGGCAGGTACAGTTCGAACCGAGGTAATGACCTCCGGCGGCATATGTCTCCGAAGGACTTGCTCGGGTCCCTGGGTGTTTTCAAAGTTACACGTCCACCGACGGAGTACCTGGTCCGAACTGAGTACCTGAAGGCATCAAGGGACTGTCCACACGGTGAGGAAGTCCCGGTTCCTCCAGAGAGGTTCAAATCGGGTGTCTTTGGCGTTTGATGTCAGGATTGACCACTATAAATTGTGAGGACGATGTGGATACTGACTGGCAACAACTTTCTACCCTGCCTCTCGAGCTCTCAGCCAAGATGTCTTGCTCTCTCGAAGTTACCATCGACTCGCGTCTCACCCCTACGCTGAAAGCGGCCGGGTACAAACTTTGCATCGCGAAGAAGGTGAACCAAAAGTACACTGTCGTTTGGCAAGGCGCGAAGTATGTTCCCTACAATCCCTCGATCTTTATTGCTGGTGCTGATCGACGACTAGCATCCTGTACGCCAACGAGTTCGCTTGGGAATCCCAGTACCAGATTTTCGGTACCAGTCCGTTCAAGTCCGGCGCCTTGGTCAAAGCTACGACTGAGAAGCAGGCGATCAAGTCGGGTAAGCCAACCGAATGTGCATGAATCACACTCTACTAACCTCTCGGTACCGCAGGCCAAACGGCCATTTTAGATAAGAATGGCATGATGCAGCCGGCAGGAGGCAAGGTCGATGATAAAGGCATTTTCAAAGTCCGCAACGACTATGGTCTCATCAACCTCGGTGTCAACTCCAAGGTCAACGATTCTTGGGCTCCAATTTACGCCTCAGAGAACCCTATTGTCTCTGGAACGGAGGAAGTCAAGCCGATCGAGAAGGTTATGGTTTGGTTCGACACGCAGCTCTCTACTGGCTGTATGATGTTGAAGGCCACCAGTACATCCATCGAGGCGAGTTGTTATTGCAACCACATGCGCCTCCCTTCTGGCTGACTTGCGTCGGGCAGGTCGACTTCACTTCGAAGAAGAGTCACACTCTGTTCTACACCATTCCTAAGGACGCGCCTGACGGACGAGGCGTCTGGATTCTCGACGGGAAGCAACCCGTGCTGACGAGCACGTACGACCTCGAGACGAACACGTTCGCCATCGACCCGCCCTCCGAAAGCGTCCTCTCGCTCATGACAGACCTCGTGAACGATCGCACCAAGCTTTCCGTGTCCTCCCCGCGCATTGGAAGGGTCGTGGTTCAGTCGCAAGTTGTGTATGAGGGTGCGGAGGACGCCAAGAGCTTCGCCGAATTCGCACTGGTCAACCGCCTGAGGGACGTCGCGACCTGGGACGTCGACCAATGCGACAACGCGGTCAATCTCAACATGGAGCTGCAGGAAGCGACATATGAGTGCGCTGCTATCTGCCAGTTGCAGGAGAAGTTCGTCCAGATCTTGTACGCGTTCTCGGGTTCGAAGTACAGAGAACTCTCCTTCAAGATCGGTGGAGCTACTGGTGCGCCTCTCCCTGTCGTCGTTGTGGTGTATTCGCTTACATGCTCGCCGCAGTGGAAGGTCCTCCAGCTGAACCTGACCCTCTTACCTCCGGTACCGCAATTGTCAGGTTCCGTACTGCTACCGAAGCTGCAGCGTTTGCTCAGGAAGTCAACGCAGCACCCTCGGCTGATGTTAAGTACGCTGCAACGTCCCTTGGCGTTGCAGTCACAGTCCGATCCACCGTCCTCCGTCCTACCGAGGTGGACTCTGACCGTGCTGTGGTGCAGAAGGGATACGAAGAGGTTGTCGCGGCATTTAACGCTCAATCGGGTGATGGAGGGGCGGTGCGTGTCGGAGAGATCGCTTGGGGTACGTGAGTTCAAGCTCTTAGCCTGGCAGAGTCGACTGACGATGCCCCTCAGATGAGGACTAAACGAAGAGTGGCCCTCAGTCGATGCTTTGCTTCTCGTCCATGGCGTTGCAGTGGTCATCGCCACCTTGTACGCAGATTTGTAGCCCGTCCTGTCTTGCTCGTATATGCGGTCCTCTTTTCCCAATATGTCCTATCGTTCATGGAGTCGAGTCCTATCTATGAGTATTTTTGGCACATGCCGTTTTCTTAATGTTCCTCGGTTGCTGTGAGGTTGTTGAATGTGGGGCTCCTTGAATATGGTTGAATGCCGCATCCATCCATAAAAGATTCTACATTCAAACTGTTCACTTATGGGATCCCTGCCGATTGAGCATCTTTCAACGTTGGCGTCTTTCTACCAATTAAAACAGCTGGAGAGGAGACTGAAAGCGCCTGAGTCGCATCAAACGCTTCTACAGACGAAGGGGTTGCTGAAGCTCAGCTGCAAGAAGGCGCATGTCCCTCTCGCTGCGCTCGCCACTGCGCTTCACAAGAGTCGACACCTTCATAACAGTCAGCAAAGAAGCCCGTCGTGCTCCCGCACTTAAGCTCAATATGCGACTAGGTTCCTCTGGTCGGTTAAAACCCCTTCGTCCTGAATTGAACGTGTTCAAGCGCGCTTCATCAGGAAAAACCCAAGTTGAGAATAAGTAGTATCTTATTAGTCACTCGACACTATCCTGTACTCACCGGTATAATCTTCACTAATGCGATTTATACACAATATCAGATCCGAAGGGCGACAGTCTGGATGCGATCGGAATGCAGTCGTTGACGGTAAAGCCGGCGGCAGTGGCAGAGACGATGACACAGCACTACGGACG
>KN050221.1:7636-28129 GCA_000743315.1 Lignosus rhinocerotis TM02
GAGCTAGGATGGTTGTGAGCGAGCGGTACGTAGTGAGAGGGTGTACGCGCGACATACGATGAGGACGGTCAGGAACCACATGCGTCCGCTCACTGCACACACGCGTGCGAGCGCACGGTCAGCGCGCGCGCTCCTGGTCGCGTCGTGGGGCGGTAGAGGGAGGGAGAGAAGGCGACGTACGGATGAACACCCGTCGGGCATAGAAACAGTGCACGATGACGGTGATGATGGCCTGCGTGCGGGGATAGGGTAGGGTCAGCGTTCGTCGACCGTGACAGAAGGCAGGAAAGAAGGTTGGCGCACCGTGATGACGATGGTGATCTGCCCGCGCAGAACGCCAATCCCGGGCCCACAAGCATCCGTCCCTGGTCAGCGACACATCCCTCCCTTCCATGCATCCGGAGCAGAGAGAAGAGAGAGACGTACATCGAAGCTCCTGCGTCCCCGATCGCAGTCAGTGTTGTGTGGTTGATGAAGGATCGCAAAGGAAGCGGAAGCGAGGGCAGGGAAGGGGAGACGCACCAGACCGAATCCTCGAGAGCTGGCCGGTTGTCGAAGTTGAGGATGAGGTAGTAGTAGATCATGTGCCAGCTGAGCGTAACGTGCGCCGTGTCGAGCAGTCTGTGTCGCGCAGGTCAGGATGAGTCTTGTTGTGCTGCAGTGTCGATCTAGATCAGATGACGTACAGCAAAGACCAGACCTTCCACCGCCACCACCACACCACCATCAGTTCATATTCTCAGTTGAGGAAAACAAGCCAAATGGGGATGCATACCGTCCATCGAGTGAGCCAGGGGTCTTTGGGGAAGCGGTTCATATACAGGTACGTCTGCATTGTCGTGATCCCGAAGCCGCTGCTCGGATCGCCAAGGGATGAATGAGATGCGGACGGTGAACAGAGTTGGAAATCAAGCGAAATGGGACTGACACAGCAGTGACGAGCACGCCAAGCAGGAGCGCGCCCACGGTGACGTCCAAGTCTGAGCCCATGTTGGCGGTATGAGTTGCTATCCGGCTGGGGTCGAGCCTGTCCAGGGATTCTCGTTCAGAGTGGATGGGAGCTGGCGACGGTCGGAGGACGAGTCGGGGATTGGACTACAGAGTATAGGTAGCGTGCCGATGGGAGGAGGGTAGAGCGGAGGAAAGAGGGCTAGTCAGGGACCGGTGGAGGTCGGAGGCGGAAGGAGACTTTTGAACGGTGCTCGGGGCAAGGATAGAGTCTCGAGCGCTGGTGGACGTTGTACCTGGCCGCCTGTCGCCCATGGAGCTGTTTACCGCCAGAGAATCAATGTACTTCGCGTGTGCTTCTCGCAGAGCATGTCCGGTCCCTTTTGCGCTCGCGGCAGCGGCGACTCTCCTTCTGGCGAGGCTGTTCGTGTGCATGATCCCAGTGTACACGCTCCCTGTTCATACGCATCTTGTGTTCATGTGTATGTAGCCTAGCACTCTGTCAGAGCGCAAAATACCCGTGGCTTGGAGCTGTAGAGCTCTATAGCATACGTTGACTGAGAGGCGGGTGTGGGAGCGAGCCGTGGCTTGGGGCTGTAGAGCTCTATAGCGTACGTTGACTTGAGAGGCGGGTGTGGGAGCGAGATGGCAGGTGCACCGTTGTACAAGCCAGGGTGCCGAGCGTGCCGGAAAGGAAGGTGTTAAGCCGGACGTGGGGGCGACTGTCGAGATAATTATCGTGGTAAGCAATGATATGGCGTCCCCTCGAGCTCTGGCAGATCGCAATCATAGACACCCACCTCTGGCAGATCTTCCACATTCTCCCGGTCTGACGCCGCTCGCTGTTAACGTTGACGCTCTCCCGACTCCTCCACACTCGGGCATGCTATCAGGAGTCGTAGTACTGCGATGTTTGTTCATTAACGTTCACAGCGATTATCTGTAGCTGAGGGGAAGAGACTTTACCAGCTACAAGTGTATGAACTTATGAAGCCTGTGTGTCCGTGAGAGTCGTGGCCGTGCTTACGACGGTTGACGCACATGGTTACGGTAGGCGGCTAACTCTTCTGGTCACTGCTCTTTCCTACCCAGACTGTACCAACACAGTGGCAACTCTCCCTCTTTCCTTCCTAGACTGCAGTGTTCTCACTTCAAACCAGAGTTGGTGGGCGTCGCTCCCCAGAGCTCGAGTCCAGTTGCCAACCATAAAGGCCTCTGTCTGCTCCCCATGTGGAATCCTGACGTTCGGTCCTGCCAAGGCTGTCGAGGACATTCCATCCCAACCCCGCCGACGACTCCGACCACCAACACAGTGGCAACTCTCCCTGATCCTCACCATCAACCACGTCAACATCCACCGAATCCGCGGGGCAGCCCTAGCTACATACCGGACGGTCCATGCACACCCTTTCGACCACGCGGCCCCCCTAATGACCGCTCGTCTCTCTTCTTTCCCTCATCTCCTCCGCTCCTGCCTGCCCGGACCTGAGCCTGCCAGTGCATCACACACACAAAGGGCCGCCTCCGCGTCGGTGGATCAAGGATCGCACTCGTGATTCTCGCTGCTGTCTGTCTCTCAAACACCTCGATGACATCCTGGATCCCTTGCCCCTTCTCAGTCTGGGATGCCTGATCGCTCGCAACGTCGGCGGCGGATCTGGTCACTGGTCGACGTCACCCGTGAGCTGCTGCTGATCATGATAGCGAATCGATAGAGCTCCTCCTCGCACAGGTACATACATACCTAGGTAAGTCTCGTTCCCCCTGCGACTGCCGCTCTAGTCTAGAGGTCGCCGCTTCCCAGCTTGGACCTCGAGCTCGAGGTTTCGGTGAGTGCTTCTGGGACGCGTCAAGTATGCATGTATGTATGTATGTCAGGACTAGGCCTTTGGGCTGCTTCGCTTCGCAACCTTGCTCGCACTCAGCACCCACGCTTGACCTTCTTGCGCCTCTGGCTCTGGTTCCCCGATGTCCACGGCGAGTGTTCTCATCATCGCGCCGAATCGCGTCCCCCCCAACGCTGCAATCAAGTTCGCACTCGATATCCCCTGTGTTCACTATACTGGAAACGTTCGCCTGTTAGCCCATCTATTGCTACAACTACTGCGCAGCTGCAGGCCTCACCCCACGTGCGTCAAAGGAAATGTCTACGTCCACGTCCATCTATCTGTCTATTCCTCGACATCATCATCATCATCATCATCATCATTCATACACCGCGCATCGCGCATCGCGCATCGTGCGTCGTTATCATGCAGCATGTATGTTTGTATGATGCACCCGTCCCCTCTGACGCGTCTCTCCTCTGAGCTCTCTCCGACGCGCCGCGCCGCGCCCCGAGAAGCCGTCCAAGTACATACATACATACATACATACATACATACTGCCAGATAGCCGTTCTTCCCGCAGCTTGTCCCAGCGTCGAGCTTTCAAGCTTTCAAGCTTTCAAGGCCAAGGTCAGATGCAAATGCAAGTACAGGTACATACGCGGGAGGCTTCGGGAGTCGGGAGTCGGGAGTCGGGACGTTCATCGTCGACGCGTCGATGGGGCGATAGGGCGATTGGGCGATAGCGTCACGAGTCTCGACGTCCGTGATGAGGGGATGAGGTGACGAGGAGATAAGGTGGCTGTCCGAGGACGTCGCAGCCGAAGAAGGAGCGTACGTAGGGATCCATGGGCTGGCTATGTACGCTCCACCGATCACCGATCACGCGTCACGGTCAGTGTGAAGATGAGAGCGAGGATGAGAGCGAGGATGAGGAGAAGGACGAAGACGTCCGAATTGGGCCGGGACGCTTCGCACGCGCGCGCGCGCGCGTGTGTGTGGCCTTGGACCGCGATTCGCGGGCCCGTCACGGTCGCGTACGTCTGCAGTGAGTTCCTCGAGTCCGTCCAACCCCATCCACCCCGCGCGCCGGGGGCGATCCAGCTTTTCTCTCGCTCGTTGTCGGTTATGCTGCGTTACCACACCTGCGTCCTTCCCGGGGTACGACGGGCCGTGGGAGCCTCAGGCGTCAGGCGGAAAGGCGTGCCCTAGTAGTAGGTGTCAGGCGGATCGTCGTTTGCGTCGTCCTTTGTTCGCGTCGTCCTTCGTCCTCCCCTCCCAGCTCCGATATCTTCGAGTTTGTCATCAGCTCCTAGCCCTTCGTCGCGCAGCATGGCATGGCATCGGGCTCCTCCTCTTCTCATCGAAAACTCTCGTGGTGGAGAAGAAGAGGAAGAAAGAGACGTGACATGCGAAACGCTGCAGGGATAATATATAAGTCCGTCGAGCGACCAACATCTCCAAGTTCACATCTTCAAAACGTGTGGCCGGACGGTGCTCCATCGTCTCCCTGCGTCCCTCCCTCCTTCTGCATACCAGCGCCGACTGTGGAAGTGGAAGCGGAAGCGGGCAACGAGTCACGACACCAGCGCGCACGGAAGTCTAGTCTCATATGTCAATATGGACCACTCTCGTCGTGGTCCGTTGTACGATCGAGTGGTGCAAGTACGAGCTACGAGGAGCTGCGAGCATGCCTCTCTCCCCCCGTGCCCGTGCCCGTCCCCGTGCCCGTGGTGTCCGAAGGCTACGGCTGCGAAAAGGCTTCCAGCTCCCAGTCCAGCTCCCAGTCCAGCACACCGCACACTGCACACTGCGCACTGAAGCGAGGAGAGGTGTAGAAGGACCGGGTCGTGAACCAACCAAGCCGACTCGCGACGCAGGCGACGGCTCGTGAGATATACAGACGGGACGAGGCGAGTGCACACGAAAGGGACGGACGAGCCACGCAGAGATCCCCGGGGCAGATAGCGCCCAAGGGCCCAACGTCAACGCTCGAAGCTTCGCAGACGTCTTCACGATACCTCGGCATCTCTCTCTCTCTCGCACTCTTCCTCTTCTCCCGCGTTCCCCCGCACTAGTGACTATGTACTGGCAGAGACGGCCTCCACTGAGCGCTGAGCGCTGGACTCTCAGCTGCTTTCTCCATCCTGCGTTCTGCGTTCTGCGCTCTGCGTTCTGCGCTCTGCGTTCTGCTTCGCTCGTTCATTCACCCCCTTTTCTCTTGCCCTTCCCTTTCCCCCTCCTCAGCCCCCGACGCCCGAACTCCGATGCCCAACACCCCGCGACACGCGGACGCGCGAGTCTCATATACATATATATACCGCATGCGATCACATCACGACATCTCAGACTAGGGTCTTCTTCCTTGCTTCCTTGCATCCTTGCTTCCTTGCCTTCTTTTCTCATGCGAAGCTCGTCATGGGCATCGTCGTGGGCACGCACACGCTCACTCGTCGGATGCGGCACGCTTCCTCGTCGGGCACGGCACGCTAGTGCTGCAATGGACCGATGGTGCCGGTGAACGTCCCCGTCAACGTCAACGTCAACGATAATGGACTGTGGACTATGGCATGTCTGGACGCCCGACATAGCACATAGCACATAGCACATAGCATACGGGACACAGGACATTCGACATGCACAGGACGTCTGCGCGGTGCCGAGGGTATCCCGCTTGCTTCCGCGCTGACTCCGCGTACGACCACTGCTTGAATGGCCGGGACCGCCCTGACTCGTTGAACGAACCATAGCTGGCGGGCGACCGAACGGCATGCCTGCCGGATTGCCGGACATGGATGTAGAGCGGCTGGGGGGGGGGGGGGGGGGGGGGGGGGGGGGGGGGGGCGGGGGGGGGGGGGGGGGGGGGGGGGGTGGGGGCAAGCAGCGTAGGTGTGCAAGTGCGCCCTGCAGGACAGGAGGGCGGCAAGGTCGCAGTGTGCACAGTGACATAACGGTACAGCATAACGGTATTGGTATTGGTATGGGGTGTGGGTATGTGTGTCCGGCGTCTCGGTCGATGTCATGGTCAGACGGGATTCATGTGCACAGTGCGTAGTATACTACTAGTGCACATGCTCATCATGATGATCAGGATTCATCCTAGCTTCCCTGTAGGCTGTAGGCTGATAGCGTCCGCGCTATCGCCCGTCGCCCGTCGCGCGTGCAGGACAGGAGGGCGGCAAGGTCGCAGTGTGCACAGTGACATAACGGTACAGCATAACGGTATTGGTATTGGTATGGGGTGTGGGTATGTGTGTCCGGCGTCTCGGTCGATGTCATGGTCAGACGGGATTCATGTGCACAGTGCGTAGTATACTACTAGTGCACATGCTCATCATGATGATCAGGATTCATCCTAGCTTCCCTGTAGGCTGTAGGCTGATAGCGTCCGCGCTATCGCCCGTCGCCCGTCGCGCGGATGCGGATGGAGCGACGGCCGCCAGATCCCAGAGCGGGAGCCGGGAGAGCCCATCATCGATGCCCTCGGATGCGGTTCGTTCGTCCCCAGCCGGCTGCCTCTCTCGGGCACTACATATGTAGTCCAACGTTCGACGTTCGCCGTTCGACGTTGGACGTTTGGACCAACGTTCGACGTTTGGACGGTTCACTCCTCGTGTACCGCTCAGGTAGGCACGGTCCATCCTCGGCCGACGACTTTCTGAGTTCTTCTCCGTCAACGACCACGACGGCGACACTGCGACAACTGCGGCTGACGGAGGAGGAAGAGGAAGAGGAGGAGGAGGGAGCGGCCCGGCAGGCGCTCTCCGGACAAACACAAACCAACGCGTGCCGCCCGGCCCATTGCAGCCAGCCAATGCCAAAGAATTCGAACCAGCGACAGCTCTTCTGGCCCGTCGTTCGCGGTTCGCGGTTCGCGGTTCGTGATGGCGAGCGTCCGCTGCGGACTCGGACTCGGACTCGGACTCGGACTCGGACTCGGAGCGGCGGAAGAGCATCGATGCGACATTGCGACCCCTCGAGCTTCGAGCTCCAGCGGTGTCCCTTTCCTTTTCCTTTTCCTTTCCCCACCCTGCAGTCCCTGCAGTGCCCGCCCTTGGATCCGTTCCCTGCATTCCCGACCCCATCAATCCTTTCTTCGGATTATCTCTATCTCGGTGACGAGGAACTTGGACAGCCAGTTGCCAGTTGCAGTGCCCCCTGTCCATCTCTCTCACGCCTCCACGCCTCCACTCGCTCCTGCGGACTCGGACCTTGGGTCAGCTTGATTCTGCCGGGTCGTCACTCGCTCCTGCGGACTCCGAGTCGGACCTTGGTTCAGCTTGATTCTGCCGGGTCGACCTGCTACTGCTACTGCTACTGCTACTGCTACTGCTACTCGTCTGGTCCTGGTCCTGGTCCTGGACCTCGAGTACGCGCTCGAGCTCCATCAAGTCTTGTCTGAATCACAAACCTCTCGAATCCCTGCAGGCCAGCCTTCCCTCGGCGCTCCCCTACATACCCCTACGCGTACGAGAGGGGAGGGGAGGGGCGAGGTGGAGGGGGAGGCTTCTCGACAGAATCCTCGGGCCTCAGCCCTCCGGTGCATCTTCTCAGGGATCTGCTGCGTGCGTTTGTGGTTTGTGGGTACATGTGGGCATGTCAGCATGATCCGTCCTTCCTCCGCCAGCTCATCGCCGGACGTCCGTCCCGCGCTGGCAATCACCGCGTTCCCGGACCCGTTAGTTTATCAGCCAAGCAGAGACAAGGAACTCAAAGTAGATGGGCCAGTCAAGGAATGAATAGATGATGTGGTCAGTCTGCAGAGGAGCCGTGAGCGACGACAAACTGACGTATATGCACCAAGTAAATCTAGCTATCCTTAATATAACTAGATGGACTTGTCACCGAGACAAGCGGAACCGAACAGGTGGATCAGTTGAGGGATAAATTATAACAGTATTCTGAACCGAAGTATTCAAGTATAGGCAAGTAATTTTCATCTATTGATGTTTATCTCAATACACGACCAAACATCGCCCACGCTGGCCCGAATTCTGTACCCCTCCTCCTCCTCACCGCCCTCGTTCGTCAATCATGTCGCAATGCCCACCTGAAATCACGAATCCAACGCTACGCCAACTCTGGCCTACGCTCAGCGTTCAGGCGCAAGCAACTCTCCTAGCTGCAGCATTAACAGGCAATTCAGAGACTACACCGCCACCGCCAACTGGAACCTCAGGACGTACCGGGTTCCAGACTGGAATGCCACCTCCTGAAGGTGATCCACACGCTCGGAACCCGGCTCAACCTGAGAATACAAGGGAGAGGCATGGCAGTGGTGAAGAGAACACTAGGTGAGTTCCACATCCTTCTGCAGCGTAGACATATGCACTCACATATATTGAAGCCGTCAGCATCAACGCCGTCAGCGTTCGCACTCAATGAGCATTGAGGAGGAGGAGGGATACTCTGGGTAAGTAACACAAGCATCTGAGACAAAAACAATCGGCTCACACCTTCGCTAAATGCAGGGATTCTGAATACGGCCTTGGACGCAATGGTGAGCGGCCATCCCGACGCCGTCGCGGGACAACATGCAACCATAGTCCACCGCCATTGGGTCCGATTGACCCGCAACTGCTGTCTGACTTGTCGTCCGGACATACGCAGTCTGTGAGTATATGAGCAACAGAGTGTTTGTGTGCAAACTGACTTCATCATGTGGTATAGCATCGTACCCGCGGCGGTCGGGACGCGCTCTTTGCCTCTCGTGGTGGTCGCTCTGCCCACACCATGCCGCGGAGTCAGTTAGCAGCCCATCTTGCTGCTGCTGCAGGGTCCGCTCTCCCAGTCGATGTTGCGACAGACGTACCGGGCGAACCATTCTATCCTGATCCGAATGCCTACAAGGGTGATTCGGAACCACTCGCCATTATGACCACTAAGTACAGCGACTGTAGCCCTCTGCAACGAAAGGCGAGGACTAGCATGTCTGTACGTTGACCATCTGAAGACTCGACATTGTCGTGCATACTCACATGTATCATTACAGCAGGTTGTGCGAGTGCACTTTCGCGATCTCGCAGGTATTCGCCTACACGAGAAATGGCCAAAGTGGACAAAGGTGTCCCTCGACAAAGAGAACGGAGCAGCTGAGGGTCAAGTCACCGATGTAGTGATAGATGAATGGGTCTCGGACCCACCGATGGGTCCAGAGTGCCTCCGGGTCGACTTCGAACAGGCTGTCTCCTCTCTGGTCAACCGCGGGTTCTTAAGGAAGGTAGCTGATGCGGCCATGACCACCTTCAAGGTCGGTGATCCCTTCCTGTCATCTGTCTTTGGTCGTATCTGAGAATATTTTGTACAGAGTGAACACAAACAACATGCAAAATGGATGAACGCACCCGACGTTAAGCTTACCAATGAAGTCCTTGTCGAAGTTGCCAAGGTCACGTTCGGAGGTTTTAGAGCGGAGTTCAAGACACAGCAGGATGATATCAGTGCGGTTCGGGCGAGGAGGAATGCGCGTGCAACAAACTGGAGCCAGCGTCGCATTCATGTATGCTGTTCTTGATGCTCTCAGAGCTGTATTGACCTTAGATCGCAGAAGTTGAACTGCCTCAAGCAGGCGGTCCCTGACTACATAGAGAAGCACGGTGTCAACCCACGGCCCCTGCTCATCCCGGATCATATGTCTGACGACGCAAGTGGGCCTGAGGATGGAGAAGACTCAGCTGTGTGGAAGAGGCGTACAGCTGCGTTTGCGGGTATGGTCGATGTGTCAGACGAGGTGCTGGAGAAGATGACGCTCTGGGAGAACATCAAACCAAACTGGCGCTCGGATGAGGTGAGAACACATTCTCACATATCATAGCTGCCAGAGACGCTACTGACCTCATCGGTAGTTGACACTAGTCTTCCGCGAATTGTGGGGGCTGTACTGGAAGACAACATCCAACAAGCAAGTCCGGGCAATGACCACTCGGGTTCGCGACACTGGTCGCAGCACCGATGTTCCTCCCAGCCTCTCGCCGTTTTGCTTTGGCATCAACAAGGCCTGGTTTGAGAAGTTCAAGGATATGAACACGCACAAGATCCTCCTCCGCGACTGGTACGACTATGCAGACCCGGAGGGTTTTGGCGACAATGCCATCCATCCTGAGGAGGATGGAACACCACCCCCTGGCAGTTCTCCAGTGCACGACTAGGGAGCGGTGAACTGGACACGGGCCTCGACGGTTTGACTCTTCGCAGCATTGCACGCCTCACTCATCCTGTTCATATCATATCTGTTCACTCGCTTCAGTGTTGCTCGCTCGCATTACCTTTGCTCGCTCGCCTTTATGCCCAGACTCACATGCACATTCCGGACTTGTACGCTCGCCTTGGACGAGGACTCCGTCTTCACTGTTCGGACTGGTACCTTGCTCACTTTGATAGCTTCAGTCTTCAACGCACTGCTCCAGATAGACTTGAACCTGCACTGCCTTGAACTCGAACACACGCCTCGGACTTCATCACGCGCATACTTGCTGATCCCTAGCAGTAGAGATGTATGAAACATTTGCGTTGTAGTTGAAACATGTTGTATGTAGAAGTAAATTGAAGTCTAGAAACACGTTCGCTTGAAGTCTATGATGTGAGAAATCAGTCTGAGACTTCTGATGTCAGCCGTTCCATTGATATTGCGCTCTAAACACAGCGATAGGTGAGTGAACACATTGAATTTGGTCAAGAACATACATACCCTTTCAAATGATGTTGTAATCCAGTATCGTTTTGCAGTTGAAGTTTCGTATACACTGCGCCCGAGTTGACACTTAATAGCATCAACTGGCGCAACAATTGGAGGCACGTCTTGCAGATCTTGAGACATATACTGGTGGTGCTGCCACCGCCGTACCTCAAGTTCGGGACTTCAGAGTCATGTATCATCAGTAGATCAGGATGTGACGTAAATTGTACAGTACATACTAGAATCTCCAAGGGTCCTTTTCGCCATCAAGCTCATCTATCTGTGCTGGCAGCATCCAGGCAATCTCAGCAAATACTTGCGGTGCATAGTCGGGTTGCCGATGCAGGAGAAACCGGACAATGTCACCAGCAAGGTACTGGAAACCTGTGAGGCGTACCTTGACAATCCTGGAGGATGAATTTGGAGTAATGCGCCGTCCATGTAGCACAACATAGCTGATATGATGAACGGAGGGCACCAGAAGTATTGAACACCGTGGGATATCTTGCTCGTAAGCGTGGTACAACCGGTGACAACTCCCCTGTTGATTGCGGATATCTGTATAGTGCATCCTGACCAATTCTCGCACGTTGCGATCGAGCATGATTGCCTTGCCGGTTGCCACACCGAATCCAATGGTTTGGGATAGACTCGCTGTTAACACAATGACGTTGATCAAGTAGGTGATCCAGATCAATCCACAGAGAGACCTACCATCATGTTGCACTTCATCCAACCCGTCCGAGTCATGGCTCTCCATTGCTTCAATTGTACCTCGTGCCTCACGTGGAGATCGAAGAAAGCGGGATGCAATTGCCTGGGATGGATCAGCATTGGACGGAGTGTGTGAGACATGCTGTACCTAGAAAGGATTGGAATCAGCATACTGCTGCGCAGGAAAAACATGGTGGTAATCATACGCACAAGCTCCTGCAGCTGACCTTCCCGTCGATGCTCACACATCATAGTGATCTCCTGCTGCCCTCCACGCCGGTTGTTCAGATTTGTAGCCTTCAGTCTTCCATTCAAACGTTCCCTGAGAAACGCCCAGATCTCGTAAACTGTGGCATAGTCATTGAGTTGTGCTGGTATATGTGCAGCGTAGTGATGGTTTGGAACCATGGCACTGATACTGTATAGCTACAATGGTGTTTTGAGTACTTTGAATACTGTAGACAAGATCGGACATGCACCTGCTTATACCCCGCAAGGTAGTCCCAGAGAAGTGCTGCACCTCTCTGATGTTGCTCCTGTGTTGAGGAGCCAGCGAGTAGGAGTTTTAGCCCTGTGGCTAGATTAAGCATCAATGGAATCTCTGCCTCCTGCATTTGGGGCTCAGGAACCAGGGGGGACTTTGGTGCCTTGCCTTCGAGCACTTTGAGTTTCTTTGCCAGCTCTGCCTTCTCCTTCTTTTCCGCAGTCACAACCCGTAACTTTAGCTCGTCAACCTTGCTCTGATGCTTCTCAACCTCAAGCTTGAACTTTGCAGTCTCGGCGTTATGCTTCTTGATTGCCGATGCATGGTCCTTTGTGGTGTCAAGGAGAAACTGACCCCATATGAGGGGAAGCTGTGTGTGGTGAGCCGCTATGATGTTGTGCACTCAGACCGTACTCACAATGATTGCACCAGGTCCGGTAATCAGTAACTTGTATCCGTCAGCAGTCAATGAGCCTCCCGCCGGCTCACCAACGCACATTGGAAGCTGACCAGCCCATGCGGGAGCCTCAAACTGAGCCACGTTGTGAGAAGAAAACTCAAAACATATGCATGCCAGACTAGAACTACAGTTACGCACAGACTCAAGAAAGCGATGGAGAACTGTTAGCTCTCGCTTTTTGCCTGCCTTCGTATCAGCACGAAGGGCACCAGTCCGTATCCATCGGCTGTACCACTGAGTTTTGACTACACCTGAAACATCTCATGTGTGAGCAGCTGTCTGAGAGTGGTCATTACTAGAAACACACACCAAGCAGTAGGTTATGCATGGGATCAATCACCGTCATAAGAACACAGTCATAGTACAGGAGCCTCATAAGCTCTGACCAGCGTGAGCCGTGCTGCTTGAAGTGCTCGTCACGTTCAGATCTTGTTGTGAGCTCCTTCCACTGCATGGCCAACTCAAGATGACATGCGGGAGAGCGCGGCAGACAGTCTGGCATATGAGCAATCAGTAATGGAACACATCTATGAACATGCAACATACTGCCCCGTAGACACTCGTCTGAGTACATGTCCTCTAACTTTACTGTCCCTTGGGTGCACGGCACATTGTTATGGCCTTTATCAGCAAAGCCGCCCAGTTTACACATAGCCAGGTGATCAGAACATGTACAGATTAACGCCACACGCGAGCGAAGCCCTGCATGGACGTCATCAATTGAGCGCAGTGGGCAGAAATGTGGAGATCTACCAGCGGGGTGGGAGTCTAGCGCAACGAGCACTCCATTGTGATAGAGCATCAAAAGATCATCAACGACAACCTCCAGCCAATATTGCAGCTCCTCAGCGTCTGGTTCCTTGTAAGCATGCTGAGAATTAGGTGCTCAACACGGTATCTGTCATGAGGCAATTAATTAGCTCATCAAACAGTTGTAATTATACATACCGGATAACCGGCGGGAGATTGGGTATGGAGAAGGAGATGACACCGGTAGAGTATGATGCACTGAACGCACTCGACGAGGCAGAGAACCTGTGATATCATTACAGATGTGACTGAGTCAGAGCACTAGTGTCAGCGGCGAGATAGAACACACCAGTCGACGTGCAGTATCACTGCGATATGAAGTTCATCAGCACTATGGGGCCCAAAGAAAGGCTTACCATCATGACCGAGAAGTGTCTTCCATCACATGCCATCTTGTATACAGTGGAACTCGCCGTCAGGAGGAGAAGGTCGTGATTGATATGCACTCAACAGGGCATGCATCCCAGGTTGTCTGATGAGGTATGTGATGGCTGCAGAGAGAAGCACTAATGGAACGACTGCCTTCGGAATGGGGGCAGGTGGACTACGCCTGAAGAGACGGGCAAGTAAACCCGGACGTGTATGATTGAATAGCGGTATGGCGCAAAACGGGCAGCAGGTTTGAGGAAGAGTGAATACCTCAGGTTTGAAAAGACGGCGACACTGTGCACATTCAACAAGTGTATAGAAACGGTTGTCAAGGTCGAGTTTCTTCAGGGCTGTTTTGAGTGTTGATGGCATGGGATCGTCCGGTTGAATGATGTTCAATCCGATACATATCGCACGGAGTGTTGCCAAAGTGAGATCGGCTGCTCGGAACATTACATGGTGGTGTGTGTGCAGAAAGGTAACTAGCAGGAGGACTGATCAAAAAAACCAGTGTTCATGAGAGGTGCCATATACAATGGATGGTGGCCGAGGGTCGGAGAATGGTACCAGCTTGCATGCATGTACAAGCAGAGGGTCTTCAGGAACAGAGAGTCCGGGGATGAAGTCTATATCATGGGGAGGAGCAGAGTCTTGAGACGCATCTGCTACCCCAATTGGCTGAAGGAGTTGTTGGGAGTTGTTGTCATTGTTGTCGAGATCTGAACTGTCAGCAGGCTCATCGTATTCCTGCGCCTCAGCATCACCGTCATCAGGATCGTCGTACAGTCCAAGTTCTCACCTAGGAAGTGGAGTACAAGGACGCAGTGATGTTTGGAGGGTTCCGGAGAGTGGTGCAGCGCCGGGTCCCTGGGTGTCATCTCCATGCCCATGTTGTGGGGTCTCAACGTCAGGTATAGGCAATCCTGAAAGGTTTCTAGGTGGACTGAGAGAGATATCTGCATAGAACTCTTCCAGAAAAGGCGAATCAGCTTGGGGTTGTGGTGGGAAGCGCAGATGAGCCCCCAGGCTGTCTGTTAGCTCACTCCGAGATGGCTGCGAGGCATCTGAAGAAGAGACGTGGGCTTCAGGCTCTTGTTCAGGGTAGGGCAACACTAGCCGAGGTCGAGAGACTTGGGTAGGACCTGAGGGGGACGGGGACCGTGGATGCTTACTAGGCCCACTCATGAGAGCATGGGTACCCCCATGCAGAGGCACCATTCCACGCAACGACGATGCCGTTGGTCAACCTGCAGCTCCTCCATGTCCACCCCTTTTGCAGCCTGTAGCATCAGCCAAGCGAGATGTCTGACCCTGGATAGGCTGTGCTTGCCCACGACCACGACTAGCAAAGGCACTCAGGTACAAGTCTCTTCTCGCTTGATGTGTCCGTTTGGTTGAGATGGGGATCCATTGACCACCTCTGTGTATCCTGACACATGTATGCTCACATATGCTAAGAGACATCACAGATGCATCCAGTGGACGTGGATTGACGCATGTATGCTCGCATATGCAAAGAGACATCATAGATGCATCCAGTGGACGTGGAGGAGGCGGGTGGCCGGTCATGGTGGAAGCGAGCATGTACAAAGTTGCGGTGGAAACCTTGAAGCTCAAAGAAGAGTCAAGTACTTGCAGAATGTTGATGTCTCTAACCGTGATACTGAGATGGTCATAGAGCAAGAGTCGTGAACTCGTTCAGAGTGTGACAAGCTCGTATGTTTAGATACTGAACAGGTGTGTATTGATGATATGAGCGTGTCTGGTCAACATCACTGTGAGAGTCTACTAGCGCGTCTCCGCAGGATGCAGACTACATGTGACTCGCTCCGCTGGTCACATCTATCCAGGATCTGAATGATCCACCAAGTTGCGCATCCTGACCAGATCCTCATATTCAGTACCAGCCATAAACACATCGACTCTTCTCCAGGCTAACTACGTGCAACCTAGTGGTCCGGGAACGCGGTGATTCTTAGGTGGGCAATATTTAATCCCATCAGCATATTGCCGTGCCATATCAGAGGCCCCCTAGTACGTCTTCTGGCATACAAGGTCATTGTCTCAAACGCCAGGCAATTCTAGACCCCCTTGCTGAACTAGCAAGTTTCCCAATGTACACACTGACACTTCCTTCATACACTAAGATAGCTGCAATGCTGGCCACCAAACGGGAGCAGGCCTGTCTACAAGAACCATCAAAGAAGTCAACAATGCCCTGGGTCAGCAAGTCCAAGTCCAAAGCATCCATGACATGAAAGTGCAAACACTCCAGAGAACTGACGGGACCTCTCCCTGTCTTTTGCAGGCATGGTTGGGCTCAATCACTGGCTTCCTTTGCTGCTGCAAGCCCACACACTAGCCAGACCCATGCAAGTAGTAGCCAGACCCACATGAGTAGTAGCCAGACCTGTGCAAGTAGTAGCGAGACACGCACAAGTACAGGCTCAATGACTTTGGAAGACGGTCTGCTCCCATTATCCCAGTTTGTGCTTAATGCCTTGAGGTCTTATGCCAAGAACATGTAGAACTGCTATATTCTGAGCCCTGATTGCAATTACATATGAAGTCACCCTTATGCCTCTACATCCTGTCCTTCTTTGCCATCCGCTGGATCCTCACATGGATCCTGAGTGCGACCAATAACAGTCATATCAAAACTGAGCTTTTCCACAACAAAGTACCGATTTCCGTACTGTGCCACCATATCTGCATGGTTTCTCTCAGATTGATGTGGCATCATGGGAACCATCGCTACCACAGACATAATACTCTTCACTTCTATGAATTCACATGATGTCCCTCTGCAGGACTGACAGGCAAGAACCACACCGTGCATCTTCTTGCTAATCCGAACATCTGGTGGTGTAAAGAATGACACAGTAGCCAAGGTCAGACATTCTGTGGCTCCATGAACTTGTTGTACATCCAGTCAGAAGAAATACTGTATTCCGCCAAAGTGGCCGTCCTTTGTCTGGCAGACTTGTCAGTGTACACAGTTTCTTTCACAGTATATAGGACATACCTTAATCACGCAAGATCGTCACACATGCCACCCACAGTGCTCACCAGCTTGCTCGCGCCATGTGGTGCATGCAATCTGGCCATTTGGAAGCTGCAACTGTGCCCATTTCCATAGATGCGGCACCCACCCTACAGGAGCCTGAACGTGATGGGCGCACAAGTAGTCTAGAACTGCGGCTGCCTCCAAAGCATTCTCAATCTTCTGGAGGGTCTTGTCCCTTGCCCATACAAGCAGAATGTACCCATTGCCCAGGTCTATGGAACCCTTTGGGAGGCCCTTCTCATTGCAAAGCTCAGGAAAGATGGCATAGAGGGCATTCACTTGCGCACTGTGTCCCATGTACTGCTAGGTTCACATAAGGCTCCTTGTCTGATCCGATCTCACACATGAGATTGCCAATGGCGTTCTCCAGGGCCCATTGGGAATGTAGCCACACAGGACCAAGTTGTTTGTTCTCTGGGATGAGATGCGTGAGTGCGTGGTTGCTAGGTTGGCAGAAGTGCAGTCAGTCCACACAACACTGATAGTACAGATGTTGAAAATCCTCAACAAATTCCACCAGAAGCCTGTGGTAGTGCGCACGGTGCCAGATTGGCGTCTCAACCAGGAGCACGTAACAAGCACCTGCAACAAGCTTACAGGGTGTCACGACTGAGAGTCGAGGGAAGAGGGAACTTACGCGACGAGCAGGGGTGATGACAGGTCTTGTGCAGCGAGAGCGGAGCAAGGCTCGACGGTCAGGGCTGGAGACAAGGTATATTGACCGAGAGTCTACAAGGGAAGTACAGAGGGGGCTTACCTGGAGACAAGAGGTCAAAACTGAGTATCCAGGGTGCCAGCACTACAGTATATATGTGTCTACAAGCGCCAAGGACAAACAAGTCCAAAGCACTGGGAAGTATCAACATCGCGATGGAGAGATGTACTCGAAACGCGATGGGGGATGCACTTGAAACGTAAGAAGAGATAGATGATCAAAATACGATGAATGTGAAACGATAGCTAAATAACCCAAAGTATTGGACTGAGGGTGGAGATGAACAATGAAGGACACAAAGTGGACTGGTTCATGACATGCACCATCAATCGAGAACATGAGCACAAGGTCATCGTCTGAGATCTTCCTTTCATCAACTGCATTCAGGAATTCCTCAGAGTAGTAAGTATTGTTCAAGGTGGACAATCAAATCAGCCAGGAAGATAAACCAGGGCAGCCTCAATCTGCTTGCTGTGAGACTGCCAAGTTTCCTCCACAGACAGAACCACCCACGGCCAATGAGCAGGATCATCTGAGTGCAAGCACTGGAAAGTCCCATGTAACAGAGCAATCATCAGTTCAGTTACATTGAGTGCAAGATGGTGCATAATAACTCAATATCCAAGGCTTGCCAATGCCGGTCTGCAGGCGTTGACATGCATATTGTGTCTGGTTTGGCAACAGGAGGACGAAGTTGAGCTGATGATTGTACCATTCAGTGTAGGATTCATCAGGTTGCCTCACGTCACAGAGGGAGTAGTTGGCTGCATCAGATTGATGCGGATTTGGATCATCTGGCTTGAGAATGGTAGGGTGGTAGTGCCCACTGTGCCTGCGCTTGCGACAACTATGCATTGGACAGAACAGACAACAACCTTGAGCTCCAGAGTGTCCCACAAGCCCGTTGATGTAAGGTATTGCCACAGTGTCTGCAGTTGCAAAGATAATGACAGGTCGCAAGATGAAAACACAGTCACGGGACGCATCCCAGATTTTGAGACCCCCGTTCTGAAGTGCGGCGACATGCTGAAGTCCTGGGAACAAGAATGAGTCCAAGTCCTTCGGTTTGTTTGGCCCTGGAATAAATGCACCCAGAAGAACATACTGTTTCTTGTAATGGTGCTTGGGAGAAACATAGAACAGTACCCATATATAGATCCAACAGTCAGATTGTTTCTGCTTGTACAGCTGTGCACTGTTGCAACCTAGGGTTGAGCGAGAGTGGGAAGACAAACCTAAGGGACGGGGGTGAGTCAACGGGGGCTTGTGCAGCGCAGCGGAGCAAGGCTCGGCAGTAGGGCTGGAGACAAGATGTATTGAGCATGTGCTACAGGGGAGATACATTTGGGGGCTTACCTGGAGACAAGAGGTCAAAACTGAGTATCCAGGGTGCCAGCACTACAGTATATATGTGTCTACAAGCGCCAAGGACAAACAAGTCCAAAGCACTGGGAAGTATCAACATCGCGATGGAGAGATGTACTCGAAACGCGATGGGGGATGCACTTGAAACGTAAGAAGAGATAGATGATCAAAATACGATGAATGTGAAACGATAGCTAAATAACCCAAAGTATTGGACTGAGGGTGGAGATGAACAATGAAGGACACAAAGTGGACTGGTTCATGACATGCACCATCAATCGAGAACATGAGCACAAGGTCATCGTCTGAGATCTTCCTTTCATCAACTGCATTCAGGAATTCCTCAGAGTAGTAAGTATTGTTGCAGACATCAGGGACCCTGCCAGCATGTAGAAATTGTTCAAACTCGGCCATCGCTGCATACACTCAGCACTCTCAGAAGAACAAAACAGTGCCTGAATCTGGGGGCCAACTGGGAGTGTGTTGAATGTGCAACGTGCAACAGATTTCTGGCCTTGCATCTCATAGCGTGGCTTGCGCTGCAGGCAGATTGAGCAATGGGTGTCCTTGGCATACAGACCAGTGTATGCAAGGCAGCTGTTGGGTCACATGTCTGTTACAATCAGTGCCACACTTGTAAGATCCTGAACGACCCTCCGCATCTTCTTGAAAGATGGGATCTTATTGTTGGGGTTGCACTCAAGTGTAGTCTTGCGATGCTGCTCATAAGCGTGTTCTGAGCCATTTAGATCCATAAACGCAGTGCCTGCCAAAGGTCAACCTCTTCGCCCAGGTTCATGGAGTGCCTCATGGGCTTGCGCAGATGAAGCGCCTTCTTGCTGAGGCCAGAACTCTTGAGCGTTGCATTGCGTAGTAATTTGACGAACCCTTGCGAACACTGGAGGTTGCCCAAGTGAGCCTGGACTGGCGTGCTGGTCTCTTTGTGCCATGCTCACTGGTAAATGGTGTCCTCTTTGGGCAGATGTTCCCCTGGTTCTGGAGTAGAACTTGTGGACCTATCATTGTTCCCAGAAAAAGGTAGGTTGTCACACTCCTCTGGAGGGTCATCTTCATGCAGGTCCGAACAAACGTCATCATCGAGGTCAATGCACCCACCGCCAATGTCCATGGGTCCCTCCAGTGAATCAAACCAAATGGGACGGGAGTCAAGCGGGTCTTGCTGCGGCTGTGGTTGTCTGTTGACATGTCCGGCACTTGAATCCGCTACATGCATGGCCGAGGGCTTGTGTGCAAGCACGTGTGGTGTCTACAGCACAAGGGAGGGAGCATTAGTGTGAGAGGAAGACTCGTACATGCACTTGTCATACAATGCCACCAGACCCATCCAATCTCCCTTGTTTGTTTATGCTTTCCTCCTGCACCCATGCCAGTGCACTGTCAAACGCGCAATTGATGTCCTCCTGGTGCGCGTGCTCATGTTTCCGTTTGTCCCGGACAGAGACTCTAGTGTGTATACCGCCACAGAAGTTGGTGCAATTGCAGACTGCAGCTGGACCCGACATAGCACTCCCAGAAACACAAGACACAGAGAAACCTCCAAGCAAAGTACCCAAAGCTGAGAAGAACAAGATCGCAAGCAGGGCAGAGAGAAAGAAACATGGGCTGTGCCAGTGCATACTGCACTTGCGGAAGGGAACTGTGCAGATGGACGTGCCGTGGTATCTGGAGGTGACAGCAGATGGGTGGACAGATGGGTTGAATCGGAAGCGAGAAGAAATATCTTGTGCAGAGAGATAGACATGGCACTGGCTCTCACCAAGAGCTCTGCCGCCCATGTCGGACAATGTTGCAGACAGAGGGAAGACTCCGTGTCATTATCACAGATGCCCATCATTGTCCTAGAGTCTTGTGACCGCGTAATACCGCCATATACAATTACTAGTGACAAAAACCTATGAAATTACGTTATGAACGAGCCTTAACCAGCGGGTTTTCACTGGGAATGAGCCCTTGATAAGATTTTTATTTGCTGAATTCTTCAAACACTCCTCAATGGTTGAATGCTTCCACCTGGCTTCTCAAAGGTGTCACGACTGAGA
>AXZM01000994.1:0-28094 GCA_000743315.1 Lignosus rhinocerotis TM02
GGTTGATTCCTCAAAAAAGCTGATCACTAATTTGGAGTATCTATTGACAAATTCGCCATAAGATCCGCATCATATCACTAATTTGGAATATCTATTGACAGATTCGCCATAAGATCCGCATCAGTGACAGGAGCAGTGTGCATACATTGAGTGAATGCACAGCACTGTCTGCGTCGTGCTCAAGAGACTGGCGATTGTCAAAAGATGCAGAGAGCGAGAGGTGAACGTCACCTACAGTATGCTGAAGACCTGCCAGCCAGGGGGGTCAGCCATGAGTTACCGTTGGTGAATATGATGGATCGCTCACGTAGACCTTGTTCCATAGAGAATATCCCAAGCTACTACGAACATACTCATGCACTTGATACAGCGAGATGCCATATGATCTGATGCCTTGTCAGCCGGAGAGGTCACAGTACAAGACAACGTACCCACATGAGACTGAAGAACACACCAAGGAGGACAGCGCCATGAGAAGCAGGAAGATCCATATGAGCAGACTCGGAGGGTCTGCTATTCGTTGCTCGGATTGAGCGGGATGTGGAGTGTTCAAGGGATGCGCAGAAATGCCACACTAGAACGAGGCTGCATTCTATTTGCAGGGTCACGAACATGGCGCTCGCGTCGTACCTGTGTGTTAGACATCTAGCTCATCAGTAGTTATGTCAGAGAAGGGCCACATCTACAACAGAACCTCTGTACTCTGGGTAGTTCGGGACCTTGCGCGGCGTGCATTCAGATAAGCAAAATCGACATGTGTGGAACGTTGCACTGACTTGAGCAATCGGTGTATGCAAATTTAATAACTGGTCCAAACACAATCAAGGCTGGTCTGACACAATCAAGACAATTTGCGATATGTTACTTGGTCGCGATGAAGCAAAGTCCTGGGTAAAGAATTTGCTACATTGGATCGATTCATGTTGATACAAGATATGTCGACTTCTTTGCGCAGTCTCCGACCTGCGTGTTCGTTATGTGCGCAACACCAGATCACGATGACGGTGCGCTCCAATTTTGAATGAGACCCTGAATCTTATCGTGGTCGGCAAGGTTAGGCTTGGACTCGTATACAGTCATGACAGGTTCGAATTTACGCTATTACTCATACGTTAGGACAGAACAAACCCCATAGCGCTGAACTCGCCTCGGTCCATTGTCCAAGGAAGCCGACGTAGTAGATTCTCGTCGTGTCTGCGCCTTGAGAAGCAGGAAAAAACAAGGTGATGGAAGTAACATTTGGGAACTTCGCCGGCCTTAATGAGGTCCGTGTCAGTTCTAACACGTCCGTGGATAGCATCATGAACGCACATGACGTGATATTCACCGACTTCGCGACCTTGTGGTACTATGAACTCTTGCATCGGCTTCATGTCCACGATATCAGAGAAGTCAAGATGTTCTACATTTGGAAACTACAACGCCACAAACATCAATAAGTGGTGCACAGTGCGCAGACAAGGGAGAACGTACGAGCGCCACTTTTGCTGGGGTTTGGTCCGCAGGTCCTGCTTTCAGCAACAACGCCCGCAGCTTCACTGCACCGGTGAAGGGCACGCGTATGATCCTGTGGGACAGGAGGGTAAGTTCATCCCGTTCACCTGAGGAGAACTCCTCGTACAGCCATACATCTGATCGTCCGCGTCAGATTCGAGATACTGCGCAGGAAGAACAGTGAGAATTGTGACCCCATTGGCAATGTGAGGCGTACCATCCCCTCGTCCAGTCGCTGGTCCCATGACTTGATTACTTCGGGACCCTTCCCTGGCTCCTCGGCGTTCATGGCGACGACGTTCACCCGGTCAATGCGCGCGAACAGGTTGTCGCGGTGACCAACATTTTCTGGTACATCATGGTCATGATCGTGGTGATGACTCTCATCATGGCATCCTCCTCCCTGAGAGTGGTTGTGCGACATTCTGGTCAAGGTCGTCGTTGACTTTAATAGTTGTTTGGGAAGTGACCAGTGGCAGGCGTCAAGAGATGCTGCAGAGAGTTGCCACAAGCGTAACAGTAACAAACAAGGAGCGTCAATAAAACTTCGGTCGACTTCAAGTGGAACGGCGTTCACAACTCCACTTGTCCTTCATAACTCTATGTTCATGTAGTTCTATACCCAGATACTAACACCCAGACTGTGAGTACTTTTTGTTTCTTCTACGACATGTACTATATGATGGTACTTCTGTAATTTGCGTTCGATCGCTCTCTTTCTCACACCAAAGGGGTGCACTCGCCTGTGCGCCCTGGGGAAGAGGGTATGAGACAACTAACTCTTTGCTGACCTTTGTGTATATTTTGCTTATGAGGACACATGTTGACAGTTTACATCGCAGGTCCTGATGCACGCAGATGGCTAGCGTGTTCATCTACGCTATAATCATGGTGTACAATCATACATAGACATTGCATGTTGCCTCGTACTCATTCAATGACACTCATGGAATTACCACTATCCACAAAGCTGTTTCTTTCGAACGCTGTAGAACACAGTTGGGTGAATCGATCTGAACAAACATCGGTAGCGGACCCCAAGGATATGCGCGGCCAGACTATATACTAGTATCAATCATTAGATGCCCTTGAGTCCTCCTTACAATCGCTCAACAGCCATATTACCCACATCTTCTACGCCTGCGCGCTCCTCCTCCCTTTCCTCCTTCTCGCTCTTCCCACCACCTTCTTCCCGCTCCCATTCGCACCGGAGGCAGCAATGATATCCGGCAACTGAGGCAGGGTCAAGTCTTTGTCGAAGTCCAAATCCATCCCCTGCTGCTCCTTCTGCCCTTTGCTTGACCCGTGACCTGAATCGTCCTGGGCAGCCTCGGGCTGGAAGAGGTACTTGAGCCGGTCGAGCTCCCCGTTCTGCTTCGGGTCTGCATACGCGACGCGCAGGTTGTCCTCATGCACGGCGAGGAAGCTGTTGTCTTCCTCCCCAGACGCGGACGTCGGTTTGTACGGCTGCTTCGCGGAATCTCCGCCTCCGTGAGGTCCTAGGACACCGGCCGAGGCTGGGCTTCGTCCGGGGGTGCCGCGAAGCGATGTGTGCGACATGTTCGACTGGGGGTGCGTCTCAGCTATGATATCGATGTGGTAAAGGGGAAGGAGCGAACGTACCTTTGTGCGTTGCAGAGGCTTCGATCGCTTGCCCAAGCGTGAGTCTTGCGCTTCTAGCTTCCTCTCCTCTTCCTCCGAGCGCCGCTTTCCGAGCAAGGAGGTGATACGGTCCTGGATGACCGTCGTCGCGTGCCTGGTGATCTTCGCCGGGGTCGTTGGTCCTCCGCTCCCGTGGCCAGGCAAACGCATCGGAGAGGGCGACTCTGACGACGGGACGCGGTCTTCGTATATCTTTGACGGTACCGATACGGCGTCGTTGTGGGAAGGAGCTTCTGAGCTCGGCTGCGTTGCTAAGGGTACGTCATTGGCGCTCGTTCCGGAGGCTTGTCGCTCAGAGCTAGCTACAAGAGCTACCCCCAACAACATGTCGGGTATACCGAAAGCCTCCATCTGCTCCGCTTGTCCGGGGCATAATGCGTCTGGGATGGTGTCGTAATACGACAAGCTTCGCGCCCGCGGAGCTGAAGGCTCGGCGTTGGTGATCTCGTGCATTGTTGCATCTGCTGCCTTTTCCTTGCCCTTCCCCTTCACATCAGCCTTATTCACGACAAGCTGTGACGCCATGAATTCCTCAGGCTCCTGTAAAAGAGATTCCACGGGTAGGTCCAGACCCTTGCCAACAGCGGGGGTTGATGTTGAGGGTATGGCCCCCGTGTTGGCGATGGTGGCCAACCACGACAGGTCTACAATTGGAGTTCGCCATTCACGCGCCTTGTCTGCCTTCGCACCGACACCTGAAGGACACAACAGGTGTGTTGAACGCCGGGAGAAGTTTGGCGCATAGAAGATACCTAATGGTATGTATGAGCATGAGTATGAGGGTATGAGAGTGCAACTACTGGAACAGACCGAGCGCACGGAGCACCCTCCGGACCGTACACGCCTCTGCATGGTCCAAACCCGAGAAACTGAGCACGATGACCTCTGCGCCAGGGACAGGCATCTCTGCCTTCAGGGGAGTGAACGCGACGTTTTCCTCCGGTGCACATATACGCTCCTCAAATAGGCACCGCTCGAGCCAACACTCCGTCCTATACTTCGCGCGTTCTCCCTCGTCCCCTTCTTGCCTGAAAATGTTGCTTCCACTACACACCAATTCTGGTGCTCAGCCTAGTATCCGCGCAACGACAAGAGGGGGACGCACCTAACAAGTCGCACCACGATGAAGTCGACATCGTCGTCATCGTCGTGCCCAACCCACTTTCCTCCACATTCCTCGATCGCGCTCTTCACACTCGCGCATCTCGCCTCGCCCAGGGCGCGGAACATGAGCCCCCGAAAAATCACCCGCGCACTGTCCGATATTCCCGTCCCATTCGTCAATGCCTCCTCCAGGTCAGCACTGCCCTGACGACTCGAGGATGGGATGGGAATGTTAGATGAGATCCCACCCATGTCCTTGATGCTGCCGACGGGCCGCTGCAGGAAGGACGACGCACACGACATGGTCGCAGCGCGCTGAAATGGTTGTCTGATGCCCTCGGCCGGGGTGGAGACATCCTTATGCGCGGGGACGAACGAACGTGAGCGCTGGAAGTGGGAGAGCGCGCTGACAGGACCTGGCCGTTCCTCATCGCCGTTGAGGTCCGTGCCTTTGAGCGCCCCACGCCGCGAGACCCTGCTTGGCCCCGCGCGTGATGGCGACCCTTCTCGCTGTTGGGCTTTGGCGGCGGCTCGTGCGGACGCGATTGATTGGGATTTCGACGGACTGCGGACGAGTCGGCCGTCTTGAACTTCGAACCCGCGTGGTTTAAGGATGCTCTCCCAGAGGTGGAGAGTCATAGCGGGGACGCGTTTCCCGGACGCGATTTCTTCCTCTTCTTGCGGCGGCTGTGGTTGGGGGGCAACCTTTGTGCGCGCAGAGATTTCAGCGTTCTGAATCTCAGAGGAGATACCGCCTTCGTCGGGCACGCACGAAGACGGTGCAGGTGGGGTTGCCCCTATGATGATTTTAGTGGTTAACGATCACTTGATGCCAATGTGAGTGTTATCAGCGTACCCTCTGGCAGAGCTCTAGGTTGTGGGCGTGGATTCGACACGAGATATGCCTGTTCGTCAAACCGCCCTCCTAACCTCAGCGAGTCCCAAAACCAGTCCTCCCAGACGATGTGTATCCGCGCCTCGCCCACCTTATTGAACTTCTGCGCGTACCGGACCTTCTCGCTGTCCGCCTCGCTGGCGTTCCCGCATAGCAAGTGTGTGACTTTCACGGGTCGCTCAAGCTGCTTGACGTACGTTCCGCCTGCTTTGGAAAGCTCATGGCTGATCTCCAGTCTCCGGCTCACGTCTTCGATTCCCGAGACACAAACAACGACTCCAGAAAAGGTTGGAAGACGATGTGACTTGTGGCTCTGCGCAACGTCGACATCATCCCCACGCAGCCAGATCTTGTGGCTCTCGATGATCCAGGACGGATGCATTATCGGTATTCGGTTCTCTAAGGCACACTGGGAAAGGTTTGAACGAGATCCTTCGCGATGGGCGGATGGGTCGGAAGACCTACCCTGTATTTCAAGCTGCCGGGTTGTTCCGCTATAAGGTGCGTTACTTTGTCTGTGAGGTCGCTCACAGATTGGGCCCCGAGCTCAAGAGCAAGTTTGAATAATGATGTCTGATTATCATATCAGTAGCAGTTTTACCAAACTAGCAGTTGAACAAAACACGAGACGATTTGACGAGAGCCAGTATTGCCACTATTCTATGACAATCGTAGTCGCAAGTACCACCGGCCCCATTCGATCGAGGAACCATCGTCAAGAGTGAAGTTGCTACCTTGTCGGTAGAGCTCAGACTCAATCACAACTTCTCGAGGTTGCCTGTGGACATATTAGGGTTCCATTCTCTCCTTGCGTCGCCCTATCATGATGGCCATTTCAGGCATAGACAGAAAACGAGAGTTTGGACATCCAATGTTACTGGCGCAAGCCAAATACCACGGTGGGCGACAGGGTCTTGGGGCTAAGCATGAAAGCACCGCACATCTTGTTCTTACGAGGGTGTACATACATGAACATGGACCGAGTAGATCTTAGGAGCTTGCACCATGTCCGGCCATACAAACATGGACCGAGTGGATCTTAGGAACTTGCACCATGTCCGGCCATACATAATTCAGCGGTTGGGCTTAATGGCAGACAGTCCCTCGGTCTACGAGAGAAACAAACGATCGGGATGAAGCAGGAGTGTTACCCACCTTGTCATCTATTCCCGTGGCACATAGTACAAAGCCCTTGAATGGCCGCGGACATAGGTCCTGGTGGGAAACCTCGTCGTCGGAGTCGAATCCGGAGCTGTGCGTCCATGTCGAGTCTGGCGTGCGGATATCCTTGCGGGAGGATGGTTGTGCAGGTCTTAGTTTGACACCAGGCACCTGTTGTGAGTATAGCCAGACTGTTCGCTGTAGAATCAGTATAACGAACGTACCTTCTTGGACCTGTTCACTCTCCTAAACGACATGACCTGTGCGGATTAAATGGTTATGGCGCGTGTCGTGTCGTCAATAGCGCGTAGATGGTTGTGATATCCGGGTTATAATTTAGTTCATGCAGAGGCAGCAAAGTGTTCAGAGCTGGCGTGAGGGATAAGATGTACAAGGGAGAATACAGTGGCAGCACAAGACTCGAGTGCACGACATTGGACAACGCGGTTGGACGCGAGTCACGCGACATGTCATGTTTAGGGCAGGCTGAACCGCGCGTATCACGTGCGCGCAAACTTGGCCGCGGTGCTGGAGTCCCCGCTGCAGTGGACCCGGACAGCGAGCAATAGTCTCCCATCGTCGTCCGTCATGTTCTCCGCCGCACTACGATCACGCGTAACGTGTAATGCACAACTACAGCGTCGCTCGCTGGCCACGACCTCAGCCGCCGCATCGTCAATTCCATCCTCCGAGCCTCTTACTCACTTCCGCATCACCCTTCGCCGTTCGGCCATCTCTCTGCCTCAGAACATCAAGGATACGCTCGCTTCGCTCGGTATCCATAGAAGGCTACAAACAGTCTACCATAGACATACGCCGGACATTGCTGGGAAGATTCTGACGGTGAAGGAGCTTGTGTCGGTGGAAAATGTCCCTGAATCGGCAGTGCGCACAAAGTGGGAGCAGAGGCAGGAGAGGAAGGCGCCGAAGGGCTACATGGTGATGGGGTCGAAGCTTCAGGCTGAGCTATAGAGTGCTGGATGCCTGTGCATGGTATGTACTATGTTCGTCTATGCGTATGACTTGATTTCTCATCTGGCCTGAAGGTCTCCAAATAAGATCTACTAGTATATATCAAGTCACATTCACATTGGCTATCAACGTATGAGGGGCCTGCTTTCTACCTGGATAGAAACTGCTCACGCTCATAGGTCAGTCAATCTAAGTGTGTCGACAACCGCAAGACTCCTTGACTTTACGACTGCCGCATACAGATTACTTGCGTCGCAAGATGTTGTAAGCATATTGTGGTGATGGCCGCAGCTATAGGCAGCTACTCTAGAGTGCTCAATGGTTAATGTGCCCAATCTGAGTGACACGGCACCGATTGTCTCCGACATAGAAATGAGAATTGCGCCGCGTGTGTCACGAGGGCTATTCCTAGATTCCGCTTTCTCCGACCTGGGTTTACCCTGCCTGCTATGGTGCTGATGCTCATTTTAATCAGAACGTCTTATTGCTCCGATGATTCACATCGCGTATTCCAGTTGGACAGCTGCGTCCAGCAATCTACCGGCTCGTCGCGAGTCTGTAGGTCGGGCGTGAGTCCCCTAATTATTGGACCGTCAGAACAGTAATATGTATAATTACTATGTGCGGAGATGTTCCAGACGTGTAAACTCAAGGGATAAGCTCTGCTCATTGCTGAGCCTGTTGGGTGATGTCACTAATTTAGTCTGTTGATTCATGTGGCCGCTAGGGTCCTGCAAGGTCACGTCGCATGGCACGATGATCATATGTTGGTTTTGCAATTCATCACTTGTTCGACACCGCTGAGTACTCTACAGAACCGTGGAAGTGAGATGTACTTCCCGGAGTAACTCAGGTATCGGCAACGCGAGAAAGCTTCTCCAGACATCAATCAGTCCACCAGAACCTCAAGTGGCGATGTTCATCCGCAGATTCCGAGGCGCAAGAGGGCGCAAGTCCAGCAGTGATGCGCTTCCAGCTCCTCCAACGCGTTCCCTTGTGATCACCCCTCGTCCGCCCGACCAGGTGGGGCAATTCTCGGCATATCGACGGATGACCCAATGGTCGCCAAGTCAAACTGTCCTTCTCTTCTGCCCCGTCCATTATGTCACATTGTAGGCCAGCGTGGTATTTAAAGCATTCAACATGATGAAATGTCTTCCTCGCGGTATCGAGACTGACCTCCTTCCTGGTGGACATCATGAAGAGTACCATCTTCTCACTCACTCTTGCGCTTGTTAGCGCTGCACCAACGTTAGCTGTGCCTGCCTGGGGACAGTGTGGAGTGAGTAGCTGTACCCCTGATAGTGCCTCGCGAAACACGGATTCGATTGAGTATTCCTATAGGGCATCAGTTGGAGTGGATCCACTGTTTGTGACGCTGGCAACACTTGTGTCAAGGTCAATGACTGTATGTCCATTCCTTGCAGAGCCATACTCCATCACAGCTAATGATCCTCTTCTCACCCACAGACTACTCCCAGTGCCAACCCAGCACGGGCACCACCACCGCTAACCCCGCCGATCCGAGCTCCTCCCTCTGCCCCGGCACGCGCACCAAGTTCAAATTCTTCGGCGTGAACCAGTCCGGCGCTGAGTTCGGCCAGAACGTCATCCCTGGGCAGCTCGGCAAGGAGTACACCTGGCCGGCGCCGTCGTCGATCGACTACTTCGTCAACCAGGGCTTCAACACCTTCCGTATCCCGTTCTTGATGGAGCGTCTGAGCCCGCCCACCACTGGCGGTCTCACCGGCCCGTTCAACCAGACGTACTTGGGCGGATTGAAGGACACGGTGAGCTACATCACGGGCAAGGGCGGGTATGCCATCGTGGACCGTACGTCGCTGGATCTGCTGTCCCAGTGGATTTGAAGCTGAATGGACCGATCGTAGCGCACAACTTCATGATATACAACGGTGCTACGATCTCCAGCACGAGCACGTAAGTTCCAATCTATGGTGTGCAGGCATCACAGCTATCTGACAATCTTCGACACAGTTTCCAGGCCTGTAAGTATCCCCCAAGGACCTTCTAGAGAAAGTTCCTGCTGATGGACGATACCCTAGGGTGGAAGCAGCTTGCCAATGAATTCGTATGTACATGAGAACAAGTCACTATGCGACCTTAGCTGAGAATTTACGTGCAGAAATCCAACAACAGGGTCATCTTTGACCTCCAGAACGAGCCGCACGACATCCCCGCCCAGACCGTCTTCAACCTCGTAGGTCATCCACATACATTCTTCTCTGCAATCGTCACTCACCGTCTACGCCCACCACGCAGATGCAAGCCGGTATCAACGGTGTCCGCTCCGCAGGCGCGACTGAACAGCTCATCCTCGTCGAGGGCACGAGCTGGACCGGAGCCTGGACCTGGACGAGCTCGGGCAACAGCCAGGCCTTTGGCGCAATCAGGGATCCAAACAACAACGTCGCGATCGAGATGCACCAGTACCTCGACTCGGACGGCTCGGGCACGTCCCCCACCTGCGTCTCCCCGACGATCGGCGCGGAGCGCCTCCAGGCCGCGACGCAGTGGCTCAAGCAGAACAACCTCAAGGGATTCCTTGGCGAACTGGGCGCGGGGTCGAACGCGGCGTGCATTTCCGCCATACAGGGCGCGCTGTGCTCGATGCAGCAGGCCGGCGGGGTGTGGATCGGTATGACCTGGTGGGCGGCAGGCCCGTGGTGGGGCGACGTGAGTATTCATTTCTTCATCTTTGTTCGGGGTTGGGGAGCTGACTTGATTGGCTGTGTGCAGTACTTCCAGAGCATCGAGCCCCCAACTGGTGCGGCGATCTCGCAGATCCTCCCCCAGGCGCTCAAGCCGTTCCTCTAACCCGGAGTCGACGGAAAACTATTTGGGAGACGCGGGGGTAGCTCGACAAAATGTTGTTGAGGTGCTGTACATGTAGTGTACTTTAGAATCGGGCATGTTTGGTGTCCATGTGCGAGAATTTGATAATCTTCCAATGTCATGAGAGCTACAAACCTTCGCCAAGTTAAGCAAACCCTCTCTTGATTGATTGTGTTGCAATAGCATGAGGTGGACCACGCGTGGCTAACAATGGTAGTCAAGAAGGCGGTGCCCAGTATATAGATATATGCATATAACAATGAGCATGCACATCGAGCAAATTAGGCTATGTACAACGTGTTCGAGCGTGTTGGTCATGCGTCTACGACAGCGATACAAGGGTTCCTGTTAAATGTTACAGCAAGACGAGATCCATATCCGAGTCGTCATTGCATACTAGGTTGTAGATGTCACATCTACAAACAAGCGTCAGCCCCAACTCAAGCTCTCGGCGCACGCGCCCCGAGAGAAGCCTCGAGCACTCACCAGCCAGGCCCAGAACCGCTCCAGGTTGTTCTTCGGCGGGGGCTCGTCGTATGTAGCAGCCTCGACCTCCTTCAGCCCGCTGATGAAATCCATGTCCTGGGGCTGGACGACCGGTGCGCGGAAGTAGAACTTCGCCCCAATGTAGAGGATCGGGAACATGACGAACGGGATGTAGTTCGTGACGAATGTCTCCGTGTTCCAGTGGCCCTTGAGGAAGACGTTCCAGCCGGCAAACTGCGATCATGTCAGCGTTCGGTTGGGACAGGGAGGGCGCTGCAGGCACTCACGAAACATATTAAGAAACTCATGATCATGGCCCACCACGCGGCATAAGGCTGCAGCCGGCTGTAGTACGGAAGGGTTGTGCGATCGAAGCCTTGCAATTTGAATCCCTTGTGGAAACGGATGTACGTGAGGGAGATGCCGAACCACGTCATGAGACCAGAAATGGACGTCACTACACAAGTCAAGGTAAGTACGGTCACCATGAATCAAGGAGTACGAGGGTCACTCACTGTTGACGAACCAGTTGAAAACTCGACCAGCCCCATTGGATATGGTCATGTACGCGAGTGCAGTGAAGAGAGCATTGAACACGAGGGCAACGAGTGGAAGGCCGCGCCTTGTGACTCTGGCAAATACCTTCGGGGCGTTACCTGCAATCGCAAGGCTGTCTACACACAATGCATCATATTTGAGCAACAATCCACCCAGATATAGGAAATCCAAAGGCCTCACAGAGTGCGCGGGAGCTGGTGTAGAGGTCACTAGAAGCGGCAGACCACGCGGAAGTGAGGAATGCCGCGTTGAGAACCTGTCGCCGTCGGTGAGTAAAAGTCATGGTGTCGCAGTAACCGCGAGGAGCATAGTCTCACCGATGGGAGACCAGTGATCCCAGCGCGCTTGATCGCAATCACAAAAGGGGATTTGGCAGCATTGGAGGTCGTGAGTTGCAGGTCACCCTCACTTGAGGGCACAAGGAGGCCAATGATGATGACACCACATATGTAGAAGAGCAGAATGCGGATGTACACGCGCTTGATAGCTTTTGGGAGGTTACGGCGTGGGTTCTTGGCTTCACCCGCAGCGATCTGGAGGGATTACATAGTACGCAGTCAGTCACATGGCCTGTTACGGAGGAAGATGTGACGTACGGCAACGATCTCAGTACCGATGAACGAGAACGCGGACTGCTCTAGCACGGCGAACCAGCCGAGGAACCGGCCCTTCGCACCGGCGATACCGTCGAACTGGACGAAAGGGCCGGGATTCTTCCAATAGCGGAACCCAATACGGTCGTGGTTGGGACCGCCTCCCAGATCCAGCACAATACCGAGGATGATGAGTCCGGTAATAGTAATAACTTTTATAGAGCTATTGAGGATTGGGTGAAAGATCCGATAGCTGACTGAAGAGTCGTACTTACGCGAAGATGAACTCAGCCTCTCCGTATGCCCCAGCACCAAACAAGTTGATGACCACGACAACAACCAAACACATCGTGATCCACACAGCATTATTCACGCTCGTGGTCCAGAAGTTCATTAGAACGGCAGCAGCGCTGAGTTCTGTCGGCAGAAGAATTGTCCAGTTATACCCTGTCAATGCTTTGAGCCGAGACAGTTCCGTAGCGTATCAGGCTGACAGTCACATACAGTAATTCCATCCCTGTGGGTCGGAGCTGAGTCAGCATGACGATCATACCGGGAGCCGGGCTAGTCACTTACCATCGCAAACGACAACGCAGGGTCGACGAAGCGTTCCGCAAGCTTGATGTGGCCACCGGGCAGTGGGAGGTAAGCAATCATCTCTCCGAGAGATATCTACGGTGTGGAGTAGCAAGTATAGGTGTTTAGTAGAGGACGATCATCGGCTGGTAGCAAGCTAAGCGAGGACATACCATGACGCTATAGCAGACAGTACCGACGGTAGCATACCCGAGTAAGAGACCGACGGGGCCACCAGCCGCTAACGACGAGGCGGTGCCCAAAAACAGACCCGTACCGATTACACCTGCAAGTCGCTATGAGTTGAGGATAAGGATATGAACTGGCGAAGCAATATACATACCGCCAATACTGAGAGAAGCGTAGATGGATCAGTACAGGAAGGGTAGGACCAGATTGGCACGCATGACGAACCTGATCATCGCAATGTGCCTATTTTTGAGCTCGCGTTTCAATGTGTGACCTTCCACAGGGCCAGACTGAGACTCGGAATCATAGTCGTTGTCCAGAGGCTTTTCCGCTACGACGGTCGTTGGAGACATCTTTGAGCCGGCCTGCTTGTCGTGGTCAGCCATGGTGGAAGTTGGGAACAGAAAAGTCGGGGACGGCGTGGGAGAAGAAGCGTTGAGGGATGGTCCATTTAGACGTCCGAGTTCTCACTGATGCCAGTGGTGTGGTGATCCGACTCCCGAGATAAGTAGGTATGATGTCGTAGGGTGACCCAAATGGCGCTCATACTATCCATCAATCGCGCGCTCGATTATTTATGGATACGAGTGGATACGGCATGCGCATCCCCACTCACGTCGGCTGTGCATGCACGTACTTGTGCTCACAGCCATATGACAGTGCGCAGCTCGCGCAGCGTGGAATTGGTAGACGATGTGCTCGATATTGTTGTTCATTGGGGGTCGAGGCACCGACTTGCGGACCAATGCAGGAACTCAGGACACTGGGTTAAGTTAGCACCGAGGCATTCGGAATCGATTGCATCAACTCACTCAGACGCTTTATCAACCATGCACCCTCCAGTGGTCCCAGCAATCTTCCACAATAATCTAACTTCTCTTGATGCCTGGAACGCCAAGGGAATGGCCGCAGGCATCTGCGGCTCAACCACAGTTCTGTCAGTAGAGATAATCTCAGGAAGGGTATAGCTGTCTGGGAATACCGGCTGAAGAGTAATACAGTACACTGGCGCGCGGCGTCAGAAACGATGCTGGTTCCATACACGCTGACATCGGGAACGTTAATTCAATGTTCACTTCCTGACAGTGCGTTCCGGACGAGGTTCGACCTGGAGCGGCAGGAGAGATACTGAGTCACACAAGAGGCTATGAATAGTATGAAAGAGTTTGACTCACGCTACGAGGAGCGGGAGTAGCTATAGCCACTCACAACGTAAGTATATGATCTCGTTGCGATGTCTCCGGTGGCAGTATCAGGGAAGATGGTTACCTAAGTGGCGTCGGTTGCGATTGTCAGTAAAAAGAATGAGGTTTCGGATGTCGTGTCATCGTTTGGAGTTCTGCCTGACCACTGTTGGACATGCGCTGCATATACCAAACCTCTCAAACTAGGACACTAGTCGTGGTGTCTAGTCAGCTTGGAGAGATGTGGATCATGAATAGGTATTCACATACCTGATGTTGCGCAGTGCCTAGGACGGTGTAGCGTATACTTTCCTATATCGTTAGCTTGTGAAACAATACCACAACCGATATTTGTAGACCAAAGTGAATAGATCTGATAAGAGCGAGCTTCCATCGGAGAGTCGGCATCCATCAGGATTCAGGAGAAGCTAAGGCGCCTAGCTGTTGCAGGCCTTCTCACCGGCACCGTTACTACTGTGATAATCGACACTTAGCTTGGGGGACCTAGCCAGCACAATGAGACATAGGGAGCTCACCAGATACCTCGAAGAAGTACAGCTAGTTAGAGACAGTTGTTGTCGTGTGACAGTAGGTCAACACAAGGCTGTAATGTGAGACGGTAGACCCAAATACTTATGCTTGGCGTTCGCGTACCAAACTTGCCAACAATGGATCAGATGGAACATCTCCAGCACTTCGAAGAAGATGAGCTTGATGAGCATACCCTGGTGTGGTCGAGGCTACATACGCCGCGGCGTAAACCTGGCATTCACAATACAGTTAGGGCCTGACCGCAAGATGTGTCATCCTGAGTGCATACCATTCCTTTAGCTTGAGTTTGTTGGTTGGAACAGGCGGATTTGTCGTGTTATCTGACGTAAAGCTAGTCCATTGTACAATGCCTCGTGACAAATACGTTAATTCAGTCGTTTCCGAGTCGTTGCTTGGGCCCGGGAATGAGTAGGGTTGGAACAAAGCGCACTGTCATGAGGTCAAGGAATGATCCATTCAGCAGAACCTGGTAAAGATGTTCCGGCAGCGTAGGTAGCGGAGCTAGCCCGAGATCATTTTGCGGCATGCCCGATGGCAGAGGGTGTGACAGGATAGCGATTGGGAACTCGGAGTACATGAAGAGGTATCCTGTAGGGGAGCTCTCTAAGTCAGAGTATGCTTGTCTCTCGATGATGACTGGTTCATATCAATAGGGAACCGAATCTTCGCGGCTTCAAGCTTCGTCTTTGAGCGAGCGATATTCAACATGCGCGGCGCTATATGGCTGGAGGTAATGACTTGATGATGGAACCCGTCTGCAACTGGAAATTTTGATAGCCTTAATCTGGATCAGTTCGCATCGGGCCGCCTCAGTTCATCTCAGTTCGTCTCGCCCTCATACTTGGAATCTCTCGCATTCGTCCATCACTGTCGCATAAGTAATCCTCTGACGGGACATTGACCACGCGAGGACTGACAGATTGCACGATGTGAGCAGGTAGGTGATAGTATGAAGCGCCATGATACACGCCCATCATACTGACGTGTGTTCCTTCGCAATCAGTGTAGAAGGCTGCAAGAGCTATCGCGCGTCATTCAACTCTACGCGTGCCTGCCTGTGATACCAAGTTACAATAACACGCTTGTGTCCGGATACTTGGGTAGCCTCTTCGCCGCAAGGTGCGTACATCATAATACCCGCGTCCACACTGCATCCACAATCAATTAGTACTGACAATAGCCACAGCCTATATGAAATAACTTGTTTGCAGACATTCAACTACTCTCAGAATAGCCCTCATGACAATCTTGCTATCAAGTTTGTTGTGAGTAACATTCATCAATAGAGGCGACGCTATGCTTATTGGCATGACTCGGAGAAGGTGTCGATCTTGTTGTAGAGAACGCCTTCCTTTCTCTAGGGTCCCTATGAGCGTCGCTCATGCTCCTATAGCGTGCTTGACTTGGTACACATGGCACTGGTTGCACATAGCATGTACTGGTATGTTCGGTTTACCCGGCAACCTAAATCGACTTTGTTGAATGAATCTGTCAGGTACATTTTGACCAATTATACCATCTATTCGGCACTTGATTTCATCCATTGGTAAGTCATTATTTAGAACTGCAAAATTCCATGTGAACTAACAGCTGCTCGTAACAGGAGCCTTGACGTGGGTAACCCCATTTTATCATGCTTAGTCACGATCTGTTGAAGCTCTTCCGTCTCATCGCTAGGCCGTGATCCTTTTGACCGTAAGAAGTGCGGTTGATTCACATTCCCACCTCGAAGCTGACTGTAATAAGTCACAAGCGACACCGTGGTCAGTCAGGTCGTGAGTCTCCGTGATCATCGATGCTTGGGGCGGATGGGCAACGCCTGAGTCGAGCCGTCTCTAAGGTTCTTTACCTGTAGAGCTTGGACATGTATGTTTTCTGCTCAATGGTTTCTCCAGCCTAATGCGATACTGACGCGAATTTATCATGGTCCCAAGTGAGTGGAAGGAATCGCCTGCTTTGCACATCTTTGGTGCGCGAAGCCTCCTGGCACTTACTCACTTAGCCTCTCTGCTGCATCCTGTCTGGTAGGTAGCGCTCTTGATGGCAGTCTTTGGTGTGTGCTTCAAAGTCTCCTGAAATAAGGGAATCTGAGCCACGTGCTCGCGGCACTAGTTCTCAGTGTGGGTATGTGGACATTCTTCTTAATTATACATGGCCCTCATTGCACCATGGACACTCCATAGCGTCTGCTATCAGGGGGTCAGTACTTTTCACCAGTCTATGTAGGTCCATTCGTGCACGATGATTGACGAATCAACGATGTACAGCTATATGTAAGTCCATCCGTGCACGATGATCGACGAATCAACGATGTACAGCTTCCGCATCGATTCATATGAGCAAGCTGCAAATTTTCTTGTAAGCACCTGTTGCGATTTAACTTGTAGCATGCACTGACATATACATGGCTGTTGTTCATCAGTAGACCCTATACATTAACTTGGCCTCTGTCGTGTTGGTGGACTTCATAGCCGCGACACTCTGTTGTACAAGGAACGTTCAATCGTCAGCCACCCGTGAACCTAGTCTCCTGTCTACGAGCATGCCTAGTCACTCATATAGGCCTTTGTAAAACCGAAATCATGCCAGCATCTTCATGCGCTACACGATTAACACCGGGTTCATTATCAGATACGGCTGTTGATTCTTGTACGAATTGAACGCACGGCCATGGGGCAGCATCGTCATGCTCATCGGCGAAGTTACGGTGAGTACTCCCTCACTAACCCAGGTCCAATCGCGACCATTTGCTATGACTTCATGCGCGACTTGCAGTACGTCACCATGCCATCAACCTTCGTCTACATCGGTGGGACACTTCTCGCTATCACTTCGTTAGTTCTGTTCCAACATTCTTTCTCTATAGTCTGTTTCACCTTTAGCAAGCGTGAGCCTCCATCATCAGTCTTTGGTAGCTCGCTCAAGAACTAAGGACGATCCCAAACACTAAAATGCTGCAGTATACCTGAACGCTCTGCTCGCCACGTAAGTGCACTTTATACGCTGCATCCTTCTTTTTTAGACGATCCAAGGACTCATTGGTTTGCCATCTACGATAGACCTAGCGCGCGCGGGAAAGTTACGATGGTTAGTGCTGACAGCAGTGTTGCCGACACAACGGGCTTGTTCACGACAGCCGGTGAGCAAAGCCCCGGCAACAATGTCGCTACACTTCCGGTTCCGTACCACGTGCCTCCTGGATCTACATAGGACGTCCGTAGACGTGAGCGAGCAATGCTGCATTGATTATGATGTTCCTGTCATTGATTGAGTCGCGTGTCCAGGGGTCACAAGCACAAACGGAGGTAGAGACCGAAGCGTACAAGTAAAATATCGTCACGCGGATCGATATGAGATTCTGGGTTGTTGAACATGAAACGGATAGGTTATACAGGAGGGGTAGTGTACGCAGGATGTCATGGGGTTGAAGGATTTACTAGCCGCCTAGAAGAAGAGTAGACACGTCTCGCAGATTGGAGCACATTCGAGATACCTCCCTCTATCCTTGCCTCGTGATTAGTAACCCTTTCCTTCTTTCATCATTAATCCGGAATACTCTCGAATAAGCTACTAGTCTAGAGTACGTATATAGAGACGAGCGCGGCGTCGTAAATAACAACTTCTCACTTGCCTTCCCTTACCTCCTATTCCCTACGCCACCGCCTTTACCCCTCTCGCGGCTCGGGTTCCACGGCGAACTTCGAGTCTATCTCTGAATACCATTGGGAGCCTTGAACTCACCGTGAGTCACTACGAAGGAGGTTGGTGAACCCGACAGTACTTATCTCAATTAACATCTATAGCGCCTGCTATCGACCCGCTACTTAACACAGTACAACCTGGTACAACGCGGGCATCACACGTAAACATCCTCAGGTAAGACAACTCCAAGCTGACATCGATACCGTTACGAAGTTGCGCAGATGTTCATTGTCACAAATATCATATCATTTCGTCGGTGAAAATGTCCCCTTTCCCCTGTCAATTCAGCGCAATGTTCGATATGAGCAAACAGGGAGATCGGATGCAGTGACTACATGTGAAAAGGTAGGCTCGACACCCAGTCGTTCGGTTCAAGGCCCGCTACGCGAGGGGAGAGGATCACCGAATGGCTGGTACAACTCAAGGCCTTTCCTGGCCTTCCTTGCACGGTGTCCCAATATGGTACCCGTGTGAAAGTACGCTTCACGAAATCAAAAGTTGCCCTACTGGAGAAATCATCGCACGTCCGTCCGTTCGTGGTTCGGATGTTATAGTAGAGCAATGAATCTGCTTAAGATATAGTCTATGTGATGTACTGTAACAAATCAGTAGCGGGATTCCGACGTGAAATCGAAGGAGGTCGACATTTGAGTGATGCCGGTTGCCATCACAGAAATGTCTGAGATCTTGTCATACATGTGATGGGCCTTACAATCTGATGCAATCACATCATAAGGCCTGAGATTATCTTGATCTCCCAATTTGATGTAGTGGCACTAGAACTCTGTCGAGCTCATTGCAAGGGCCTTGTAAGTGATAAAGTCTGGTTGTCAGTATATCATCATTTCCAGAATCACAAGTGCTTCAAGGATCATATATGTGAGGATGCATTACAACCATGCACATTTATGGCTGATCTTTCCACTCAGTTCCAGGAGTAAGTGCGGGGTACACTGAAGATGCATCATACAGTACATGCCATATGAGTTCAGCTGGTGGAGCATCATGTTTGCCACTCAACATAGCTAGCACCATGGGTATGAACCCGTCAAGCTCTCTGGTATTACTTGGGTTCTACTCCACCCCCACTGCATGCCAGCAATATTGTCCATGTTGCGACCTAGGGTCAAACGAGAGTAGGAGAGACAAACCTGAAGGGACAGGGGTGAGTCAACTGACACTGCGTGCAGGACATAGGTACACCAGGTTTGTTTAGGCATGTCAGATGGCCTAGACGACGCTCAAGATTAGATGATCTGCGATACGATTACATTAGGCGCCTGTAGATGGGTACAGGCGGCATCCTCTTGTCTAGTTGACACCACCTCTACGTAGTCTAGGCTGAAGTTGTCTCATATTGTACCATACAGTCTACATCAATGTAATTGTTTCTATTGTTCAGAGAGTCTCGCCAAGTCTCTTCGTTAGCATAGCCTAGCTCATCTGACTAACATGCTACAGATCATGCACACCGTTGATTACTTTGCAACACTGTGACTCCGCAGCACCGTTCCTCAACAATTCTCTTTTGTCTCTTCGCTGTATAAATACAGCATCGAGGGAAATGGTTTCAACACCGCCTGCAGCCTCTTGTCTACACCGTCAACCCACCACTGGAACTCATGGCCAGAGGATCAAAGCCAAAGCCTGATGTACGTTCCTGCTACTTATCATGCTGGCACTTGAAACAGTGTGAAATATTGATGCACATGATTATAGCGGATGGCGCATAAGAACATGATACGGTGTTTCTGTTCCGCGATATGCATGAAGAACTTCGGTCCTGACGGCAATGAGATCGCCAAATACCTCTATGATCGTCATATGAAAGCTGAACGGCGACTCGAGCGTGTCCGACAACGCTCTCGCATGACTTCAGACACACCGTCTATACTTTGTGAGTTAAGGTCAGAATGGCTGCATAAGAAGCACAACATGACACTGCCTTCACAGATAATGCAGGCAGCGCAATACAATCTAGCGGTACTAGCCATGGTGACCCAACAGGCTTGTTCCCCGACTTGGGCTCTGGGTTGGCTCGCATATCCGATGTTGGTCAGATCACTCCTTCGGTGAGGTTGTCTTTGTGACTTTCGTTGTAAGTGAATGCTGCTCATACTAGCACTAATTATATCCGTGGCATCAACGTTTCAGGTACAAGATGTACAGCCTACTCTACCAACCAATACAACCATCGTAAATCATGGTGCCCGCGGTCCTTTACGTATGCATGCTTCATTGACTTGCTAGCACCAGTGATAAGACTGATTGCATACTGTAGGTTCGTCTCATGACCACGACATAACTCACGGGGATGATGTTCAAAATGTCTCTGCACCTGAGCATGACGTGCCGATGGATGTCAATGACTTAGGCGAGGTGAACATACCTGGTACGTGGTATGACGGCATCAGAAGACACTGGTTCTCACTTATTTTGTAGCCCCGAGCACCTTTCAATCAAGCACCAGTGGACATGCTCATGATGCCGCACAGTTGCAGCCAGATAACAACTCAAACCCCGACGGGCAGTTCGGTATGTAGACATAGCTTAGCTCAGTGATCACGTACTGGGACTAACTCTGCTATGATGCTAGAAACGCCATCTCTGTTGCACTCTGAGGTCGTCCCAGAAGTCTTACTAGACCCGATCGAGCAATATCGAAACACTTCGCCCCATTGGTTCTGGCGGCTCATCGTGTTGCTGACCTCTTGGCTGGCGTTGAAGTACAATCTCCCACATGTTGCTTGCCATTTACTTCTCCGCATTCTGCGACTCATCTTCGTTTGTCTCCGTGTGCTCGATCATGAAGACAAGGTCACGGTCACATTGAGGACTGCATATCAACGACTGGGTCTTGATGATGACTTTGATGTTCATCCCCTCTGTCCGGCATGCCGCGCGATCTATCCTCCTTGCACATCTCATGACTCAGTGTGTATGCACTGTCGAGTCCCGTTATTTCGGAGGTCATCTCTGTACTGGGAACCAGCAGCTGTGGCGATGACTGACGGTGGCAACGCAATCGAGGCTCAACCCAGGATCACATACACCATGGCTCTGCAGGCTCCACAACGACCTCTCCGCATTGCTCTCACCCGGTTCCTTGCGCGGGGCTCGAACGAAGAGCTTTGTGATGCCTGGTGGTTGCGCCTGGAGACCCCTGGCGTGCTAGGTGGGATCCAGGATGGCGAAGTGTGGAGAACTCTTCCAGGGCCAGATGGCAGACCTTTCTTCGACAACACGGTCGATCGAGCTAATGATGATCTCCGTATTGGGGTGACTCTAGGATTTGATGGGTGAGTTCTAAATGCATGCTGCCTTCTGATATCTGACGCTCAGTAACATGTAGATTCGGATATTCGAACGGTCAGGGCTCGAGTTCTCATAGCTCGGGTGTAATGTCTATATCAATTGCGAACCTACCCACCCACCTCAAGTACCGACCTCGTAACCTGATGATCTATGGCATTACTCCAGGCCCCAAGGAGTTTACGACAGACCAGCTGCAGGGGTTTATGAAGGGACTGGTTGACGATCTCATCACATTGTACGAGGATGGAATGGTAATCCAAACCCGCGCTGCTCCAGAAGGTGAGTTACATTGTCACAGTGTTCCGAAAGAGATGCTGATGTACTTTTAGGGCGCCGCATTCGGGTGGCGTTGGTCGCCGTATGCTGTGACCATCCGGCAATGTGCAAGGTTGGGGGATTTGGCGAGCACAACAAGGAGGTGGGTTGCTGTCCACGCTGCCATATGAAACGCTCGGAATTGAATACAAGATCTGCAATGACAGATGGTGCGTACTTTTGGAGTTCCATGTATGTCAGTGGAACAGAGGATGTGATGAGGCGGGGTTCATTCAGGGTTCTCTGGACGGTCTGGGGCAGAGCACCAACGGCTAGCCCAAGAATATGCATGTCTAGATGATCCTTCTGCCCGCAAGACATTCTTTGATGAGCATTCGGTACGCTACTATGAATTGAGCCGGTTGTGTTACTTCGACCCTGTGCGGATGATGGTACTGGATCCCATGCACAATGTGCTACTGGGTATGTTTATTCACAGTGCCTGCCCTCAGTTTTCTCGATGCTTACTTTGTGACAGGGGTTGTGCGATCACAATGGTTTGACAGTTGGATCGAGACTAAAGCTCTCCGCAAAAGGACAGAGACTCTCAATACCCCCCGTGAGCTTGATCGCATCCATGATTACTTACGCAGCTTTGAAATGCCGCACTGGGTTGCACACCTCCCGAGCCAGGTGGGTTATCCTGCCGGTGGATCACTGGGTGCAGATGAATGGAAAGGGCTTGCATTGGTCTTCTGCCCGATCATAGTATGCCCTCACGTTGTCTCTATCAGTGTCTGTCTGACTGTATACTATATACCAGATCCCAATCACCTGGGACGAGTGGTATCCTAGCTCCGTCGATGAATACAAGAAGAAGTGCACCAACTGGGAGAAGAACGAGGCAGCACGACAGCGACGCATAGCCAATGGCAAGCCGAAGAAGAAGGATACTGAGCCGGCTGAGTATCCCCGACCACGAATGCACCAGATCGATGCCGATAACTTCCTCAAGCTTGCCTCTGCACTCAAAATCCTTCTCGGACGATCTGTGCGCATAGCAGAACTTTCACGAGCCCGTGAGCTTCTACACTCGTACTTAGTCACATACTTGGAAGTAGGCTACTTGTTCATTGCCTCGATCCTTCGTTGCGGTATCATGAACTCTTACCAGATACACCCGGATGACGTCAAGCCGAACCATCACTACATCACCCATATTTTTGATCAGATACGCGACTATGGCCCAGTGTATGGTTTTTGGACCTTCGTGTTTGAACGTCTCAATAAGGTACTCAAGAACTACTCCACCAGTCAACGGGGACGTGGGGAGATTGAAGTGTTGTTCATGCGTGCATTCGTTCGGGATGCTTCACTTCGCTGCTTGGTATGTGGTCCAATCCATGCTACTACCACTACTAGGTTTGCAATATTGACACAACTCGTCTATCCGCCTCAGCTGACTGCCATTATGGAAGAGCCACGGGCCACACCCGAAGATGACATGACATACAATGTGGTGCAGATGATCCTGGCCAGTGACAGTGATGCGCGCGGCACTGTTGCGTCGATCTCTCAGGAGATCGGGACCACACTTGCTGAATGTTCGTCAGAAGTTTCTATCTCTATCTGCCGGTGGCCCATGTACTAACCATGTGTCTATGGAAGTCGAGAGACGATTCTCACTTGGAGAATCTGTCAAACGCCAGTTATCTGTCGATGAGGGAATTGGCCTTCTCTCCTACTACAACAGAGTCTATCCCACGGCAAACATCATCGGGCTTGGTGCAAGCAATTACACTGGGGCACAATACCTCCATTCCCGGGCCCACTTTTACACCAGTGTCACTGTTGATGGGCGCCGGATTGCACCCTCTAGTTCTTTGACTCATGCCCCCAATTCTATCATCCAGGTCACTCTCGACAACACCCGGTATGTGGGGCAGGTCATGAACATTATCAAGCATCACCAACCTTCCATCATGGATGACTCCGTGCTGCTGGATGTGCACTGGTTTCGGCGTCTGCAAAACGCGCAGACCACACATTGGGATCAATAGTGAGTACATCAATGATGCCTATAAAGGCTTGTGCTTCATGAAGACTCATATCGTGTCATGATATGTCAGCCCCGAGCTCGAGATCTTCTTCTGGGAGGCTGCCGTCTTTATGGATCCCAACTGTGAAGGGCCGCCTGCCCTTATTCCGGTTTCCTCGGTGCTCTCACAAGCGTGCCGTATCTCCCTTTGGATACACCAACCTGCACCTTCCTTAGATGCATCAACGGGTGAACGTTCGCCACTTCTGGCAGAACATGAAGACACACCTACTGCAATCTGGGCGACTATCGGCCTTACGCGGGTGCGTCATCTGGTGTAATAGTATCCCGCTCAATTGGGAATGATGACTGATGAATATATTAGGACATAGCTGTACTATAGAAATAACATATGCTTGAACCTGAAGGCACCTTCGAGTTCTGCCTGTCATCCGGATTTGACTATTGAATCTACCAGAATCTCACATACCGCCCTCCTCACCGCCACTCCCATCTTCACGGCCAAGGGAGCCAGGATTGTAAGTCAGAAAAATGTCACTACAGTCATCCTCCGGATGCTCTTCACGATACTTGGCAAGCCACGTTGGGTTCAGCATCTTCTCGCTGAGATATGGCACCGCCGGCGGCCGTGAGTGCGTGCGGCCGAGATTGACCCGTTTAGCAATGGGTTTGACACTCTTCTGTGCTGCCTTCTTGCGGCGGCAGAGCTCATCAAGTTGGTCTATTATTGTATTTCCCTAGAAGCCGCAGGCATCAATTTTTGGTGAGTAACCTGCGCAAACTTTCATGACACAAGTGAATCAGGTACTTACCCACTCTGCACGATGGGCTGGTCTGACCCGCTCGAACACAGGAACCTTCATCTCAATCTCCTCAGGAGTGAGACGTGCAGCTGTAACAAGCTTTGCACGGTGGATGGCCCGTTCCTGTTCTGTGAGGTTGGGGTCCTCATTGTCGGAGAGCTCCTCGGACATGCAGGATGGATCATCAAGCCACATCAACGGATCGTTACCAAGCCCAAACTCTGCCTTATAGTCAGGAACCACCTCCTCTCGAGCGTCGCGAAGCTGAGATGACGTATGAGTGTTAGATATTAGCATCTGTCAGATAGTGTTCAGCAAGGAACTCACATACTCTTGCCGACGTGCACGTCGGTTCGAGGCTTGCTGTATAGCCTTCTTAGCTGCTTTCCACGTGTTGAACATCGCGTCATGACTACCTTTCCACCCCCAGAACTTGTCTTTAGCAAACTCCTCGAGGTCCCTCCTCGTGAAGACGATGTCACTCTGAGGTAGAGTGCGGGTCAAAGGATCCTATTGCACAGGGATGAAGCTAAGACCCAGTCTTATGCACACAGCACATATCAGTACTCACACTCTGCTCCTTCCAGATGACATCTATAACACGATTGAGAATGCGCCTATTGGCTGGCGCTGCAACTCCCTGGGTGAAGTCGAAGTACATGCGCATACAGGCTCTCCCTGAGGCTGCAGAACCAGCGAAACCATCCCTGTCTGGGCTCATGTTCTCTGCATCGTCAGACCCTGAGGGGGGGATTGGAAAGATGTGCTTGCGGCCGTTGACTCCGGTAAGTTGCTCGAGCATGTCACTGATAAGTTTCTGCCTGATAATGAGCAGACGAAGCACTTGATCCATACAAGATGACGCACCTGCACTTGACGTCGGAGCTCTCGCTGCGGTCCAGTCAACTCCTTCGGCTGTACACTCAACACCCTCACTGACACCCCATCATCACGCCCTGCCTTGCGACGTTTGCTCCTACGAGAGACATCCGAGGATGGAGTACAGGTACTGTCTGAACTAATGCCTCTGTCCTCTGGGATGCGTCTCTTTAAGGACCTAATCTCGTCCTCAAGCATTGCGAGTCTCCCCAGCATGGTAGTTGGCAAGTTGAGGTCCTCCGAGTGAGCCGGCACTGAGGTAGCCCGGCCCGAAGACGGTGGGTCAATGTGTGCTGTAGAGCTGGTTGTGCGGCCAGGCAGATGAGTCCCGAGATTTCCGGTGGACAAGACAGCATGGAGGGGATTGCGTGCAGTGCGTGATGATCCAGAGGAGCTGACAGGATGTTGAGTAGTGCGTCCAGAGACCAGCGGAAGGTGAGTCTGGAGCTGAGTATACATGGCTGCCATAAATTCGGGGGACCACTGATCAATAGGTGGAATGTTGCCAGTAGAATGTGAAGACATCACGGTGGAGGACTCGGAGGCTCAGGACTACACTATGACCCAGAGGTAGCGAAAGCGGGGAATTTTGGAATGACATTCACACCTCAGGCTCCTCTGCACCTAATATGTTACGGCTAGTATGTCTTGCCCTCATAAATTACTACAATTCTCGACAGTGCTTGCATAGCACGTAGTCGCACCATTTGAACTTTGTTCGACGATCGAGTCTAGTACTACCGCTCAGTAATTTGCAAACAAGCTGAGCACTGGCTCAGGCCTATGGAGAAACTTGTATGCTCTTCGAACATTAGCATCTCACCTGCAATGCATATGGGCACGAGGGTGATTGTGTGATAATGTAGAACTAAGTCACTACTGTGTACACTGGTGCAGATCATCTGAAGACTGGTAGTTCAGCCATCCTTCCAATGATCTATGCGAATACTGTGGTAGCGTTGAATAGCATGTCTATGTCAACCTAGTTGATACGCGACCCCACATGACCTGGTCTTGGACTTGTCTCAGGCTCACATCGTGTCACTATGGGGACCTGAAAGTACCTTGGTCTAGACGTGCTACCGTCTCACCTCTACATTCAAACAGTGTCACTCGGCGGACCTAGACGACATCAATATACCAAGGTCCTGCATGCAGTGTGAGGCTTGTGCAGCGCTAGTGAGCAAGACTCAAATGTAGAGCTGGAGACAAGATATATTGAGTGGCATGTAGCTACAGGGGGAATACATTGGGGTGTACCTGGAGACAAGAGGTCAAAACTGAGTCTCCAGGGTGCCAGCACCACAGTATATTTATCTACAAGTGCTGAGGACAGATAAGGCCCAAAGCACTGGGAAGCATCAGCATCGTGATGGAGAGATGTAATCAAAACATGATGGGAGATGTGCTTGAAACAGAGTGAAAGATAAGCAATCAAAACATGATGAAGGTGGAATAATAGATACAGGACCAGTGGGATGGGACTGGTGGTGGAAATGAACAATGAGGGGAAATGAAGTGGACCAGTTCATGACAGTACTCCCCTCCTAATGCTCATGTCCTCACGAGTGTTGCCTCTGCCTAGGGACATACGGAGTGTCTGGGCCAACTGCAGTTGGGTGCTGTTCATGGAATTCCTGAACACAGTCAGCTGCATGTTCAATGTCTGCTGCATCTTCCCAAAAGTTGTGTTCAGGTCCATACTGTTATGCTCTGTGCAGCCCGTAACCCACATCACGGCCTCCAACCCAAATCCTGAATCCTGAACCCTGAACCCCTCATCCATTTCCACTTCTGTTCTCCAAGTCCCATACCCCGTCCTCCATCCTCCCCACTCCACCTTACACTTATTGCTTACGCTACATTATCCCTACCTTGTTCCCACCTTAGTTTAGCCTTACTATACCTCCTTGCTCCAGACTTGGGTTCCCGTTCCCACTTGTCTCACTATTCCTGAGACATCCTCCCACGGCATGAACCCCAGTCTCATCCCACCTTCCTGTTCTGTGTCTTACTCTTCCCGTCCCCCACTCTATTCCGGTGTCTTACTTACAATGTCTCTCCAGTGCACCTGTAGTACAGCCCCGGACTTTGGTCCCAGACATGTGTATATAAAGTCCATGGCATAGCAGTGTAGTTTCCTCAGTTCAAATATCTTGTTTACTCGTTACTCCTCAGTCCCCTCTGTTTCCTCATCAATCCCATCTCCTTCTCTTTCTCTCTGCCTTTGGGCCTCTGCGTGACTCCAACTGAGTTGTGCCCTCCAAGTCTCTTGACATGTCACCTCAATTTTGTTTTGACATCCGTCCCTGGACTCTGGTACCCTGTAGTCCAGCTCTGACCCCTGTCCCAAATAAGAAGATCCCTGGGCGGAACTCAGGCACATTGCTAATAGCTTTGCCAAAGTCTTCACCCTGTGCAGCGCATATCCGGACTTCAGGCCTGCCGGACTTGTTGTCATTCATTGCGCCACATAGTCCTAACAAAGATGAACAATGGAGGAAACAAAGTAGGCTGGTTCATGACAGAGGAGGAAGAACCTTTGGATTTGGATGACTATTAGGAGATGTGCCATGTTATGTTACACTGTGGATCAACTCATTGTGACTGTAATTTGGCTTCTTTGACCCTATTGTGTGGCATGAGCAGAGCCCACTAGTACTTTTGCCTCAATTTATTCACACAGGTACCAAATAGGGACACCCTGCTGAAAACACCTTGAGTTGGACCAGTTGTTAGGCCTAGTGAAGAAAGGATCTGCCTCCAGCCAGCACTACACGCTGCTGTATGCTTCATGTACCA
>KN050222.1:14265-27910 GCA_000743315.1 Lignosus rhinocerotis TM02
GAGGCGGCGGGGTAGGCGTGCGTCGAGAGGTCGATCTGGTGGTGGATGGAGTCTGCGGACAGAGCTTCGCTGGGGGTGCGGTGCGGTGGCGGTGATAGCGTATGGGACGGTTGGGAGGCGGAGTGGGGTGGGGTGCGGGGAGGGAGGGAGTTCAGGATGCGTGCGGCGTCACGGAGAACGCCGTGTCGTCCGTCGGTGAGTGGGTCGATAATGTTCTGCTCTACCCAGCGCGCGACAGGCATCCCCAGCTCGCCGTACGTCGGCGGCTCTCCATTGCGTTGCTGCTCGGGTGATCAGCCCAACGTGACATCGATCATGAGAACCACTCACCACTGGTTGTGAGAGGGTCAGAAACTCCGCCACGCTCCTCACGTACGCTAGCCCATCAGCACCTCCATAAACGATGTCACGAATGTACGCCTCAGCCTCGGCAGCTCTGCCCTTCCAATAGCTCTCATCGTCCGTTTCGGTCTTCAAGTCAGCCTGCGACGCGTGCGAGGGAGGCTGCAGTGTGTCCCGCAGGGCGTCGAAGAGCTTCTCTTCCGACCCCAACTCCGCACCGATGTCGCGCACCTTCCTCTCCCGCGCGAGGACGGCCGGGAGCGTCGCGAACGTGCCGAAGTCCGTCGCGACAGGCTCTCGAGGAGTCTTCCAGGGCGGTAGCGCCTCGTCCTCCGCAGCGTCCCTTGCTCGCGTGCGTGTGGAAGCGTTCCGGTTGATCACCCAATGCCTCCGTTTCTTCGGCTTGATGTGCTTGAGCGTCGAGCCGTTCGTGACGGGTGCTGTTGGGGGAATAGACGAGTCCGGGATCTCCTGCCCCGGGAGGATGTTGACAGGGGCGACGAAGGGTGGTTTCGAAGGATCAGATTGGTCGAGGGTAGGGTAGAGCGGTGTCAGGAGAGGTCGGGCGGGTGGATCGGGAACCATTGCTGAGAGGACGGAGAACGGGTCCTCCACTGCACACACGACACGCAATTAGATTATAGCTCCAAGTAGAGGCAGGATCCTAACGCACTTTCGGGATAGTCAAGACTACCATCTGCAGCGAGCGGCGGCCCACCCTTTTCCATCCGCATACGCTCCTTCTTTGTCCGGTACCTCTTGCCTGCACGTGCCAAATGGATTCATTCAACATTACTCCATCGACAATCGCACAAGAGCACGCACCTTTGAGCTTGAGGGCGAGCATGAGCTCTGCCCAGTCCGACCCTGGGGGAAACGCGCCCAGGCCATCCTTCGCGCCAGGCAACCCGCCATCCGCCTCCAAACTTTCTGACAGTGTCCCCGGCACCTTCTTGCCCTTTGCACGCTTCCCCCCTGCTACTTGTGCCGACATAGTAGACGGCGATCCCGCCCTGCTCTCGTCGACGTCCATCGGGGTTCCCGGGACTGTGGTTTTATCTACAGGAGTGCCTACGCCGTCATCGTCGTCAACAGCGACAGGCTCGTCGTCCTTTTCGACGTCTATGTTCCAGTCGGACTCGTATTCTATGACGGTCGCGGCGGCTTTGGAGATATGGTCTAGGGCGTAGTTCTCTATTCGTTCAGCTTCGGTGTAGTAGATGGTGCCGGGGGGGTTGAAGGTTTTCGCGTTCGCAATGACGAGTTTGATATCAGACTAGAATAGCAAACCAAAGAGTATCAGAGTCTCCGTCGTGACTGGCGAGAACGATGTCGGATATATCCATCGTGTATTATTGCGGAAAGCGAGGGAATGTGCCGATCCGTGGCACGGGATAAAAAACTCAGAATGACAAGACTCACCGCGAACTCCTCCAACGACCTGTACTTGCCCCTCTCTACTTTTGCTGACATTGTGCCCAAGTCCATCGGCCTCGATATAACATCGCTGTAGCCGGGGACTTGATCTGGATCAACAGGCTTGAGAAAGAAGGCGTAATCATCCTTCCTGCGCAGGACGGTCAGCACTCGGGCACGTCGTCCGCCGGTTCTCCACGCTCAACTGAGCGAGACTCACTTCTTGATCTGTGTGATGAGCTTTGTGAGGACCTCCTTTAGCGGTTTTAGCTTGATTGGCCTGGGCTGTTTCTTGACAGGCTCGTCGTAGGTGAGCTTGATCTTTTTCTTGCTCTTCTGGGCCTTGACGGCGCTGAGCGGTGGGAGGACGAAAGTAAGGCCCGTGGAGGACTTGGGGGCGTGATGAGAGGACTCTGCGTGGACGTCGTGCGTAGAAAACGAGGGCGAGCTCATTCTCACCTCCTCCAGTCGTTGAGGTTGTCTCTTCGGCGCAGCGGTCGTTTCCCGGCCGTGATTGGCTCACTCTGGCTCCGTCCACCGGCCGGGATGAGCGTTTGAGTGCCGGGGCAGTACCGGTCAAACGCCGGTGGCGGATGATGCTGCGGACACTGCCGCTCGCTTGTTTGAGACGTCATCATACACAGGCGTTGTTGTCTATGATGGCGCTCTGCTGCAGTACTTATTCTCTCCGCCACCCTTCTTCCACCCTTCTCTCATCTCCTTTCCTATTGACATTCCCCTCTGCATCCTCTTTCCCCAGCCAAAGTGAGTCATGTCTGTTGTTAACTCGAAATCTGTGTTTGCACGCGTGCAGCCACCATCCGGATGATCGTCCTGCCGTTCTATCCTTGGCCAGAGTCTCCCTTGCACAACTGTGGCGCTACCATACACTCGACTTACAAAGACTGTTGGACGACAGACTGTCAGGCCTCAAACCCAGTCTGTCGGTCATCAGCCTTGTACGAGCCCCCACGCCAAAGCGCTCTGCTTGACACTGCTCCAGTCCCACCGCTTGGTTTACAACTTGGGTTGGTATCGACTCCAGTTGGAAAAACGCTATTGCTCCCACTCGGAGTGGGGGGATACGTCGCCACCCTCGACCGCACAGTTTCCACACCCTGGCCGGGACAGTATGCGAACCCTCCGCACTTAGAATGGGAATCCTGAACTCTGGCGCGACCTCGCTCATGTGCCGTTCCGGCCTTCCAAGACACCGCCCGAGTCCCCTCTTGGCAGGAAACATGACGCTAATGAGCAGCTTCATACTGGGGTCCCTTCTTTGGGGCTTTCCATTGCCGCAGCAGTTAGCCAGCCGATAAACGGCACCCGCATGGGTGAATAAGCCATGCGGGAACAGTGCGTTGGTTGCCCAATGGACTCTGGACTGCCGCAGGCAGGCGAGGAGCCCTGTGGTCGCGCCACATTCCCTATGCGATTCCTACGGATGCATGCGGGGACTTGAAGCTGCACAGGATGAAGCGGTGTTTCCCCAAGGTGCAACGACCATGAGGGCAATCGGTGGCCTACGCTGTTTCGGGACTTCGACGAGATCTAGCATCTTTGGTTGCGACAGCGGTCGGAGAGCTCTTTTCCGCTGCTATGCTGGTGCATACCTGTCATAATGTAGTGTCACTTCTCCAGGGCCGATATTGCGTATCAATGATGCTATGGCCTACATTGCGAAGCTGCTACATGCCGTAGGGGCCGGTATTGCTTCTCAATGATGCTATGGCCTATATTGCGAAGCTGCTACATGCCGATCACGAAGCTAGATACATCACGAATTCTTCGCGACCGCAGAAGATTGCGTGCAGTGAATCTGAACTCTGCATTCCATTGTGGTCAAATCGTCATTCATTGGAAGTGCATCGAGCCGAGATGCTTCCACTTCCTTGCTGTCTATTCATGGTCAGATCACCCGCTTCAACATGTTCAGCATTGGATGACTTCCTCTTGCATCTCATGTCGACTGGCTGTACACGGTGCTTGTCGCCGCGATCTACCAGTGGGAATGGCAGGGAAAGCGGCACTTAGCCATTCAGTCGTGCTCTTCTTGCGGTAGCTTCTTGCGGAGACAGTGTCCTGCAATCTTGTCGTCGCTTTCGTTATTGCCTTTCGTGAAGCTAACATTTCTCTTATAGCAGCCAGTCCAGTATCCCACAATGCCAGTCACATCTCAACCGTACGCAATCAAAACCCCCGTTATCGCTGCATGCGAACACACGAACGAGAAGGGATGCTCTCATCAGCATCATCAGCTTGGTTACACTCAACATCACGTGGGAACAAGGAGTCAATGCCACCGGGCGCGGTCTCGTCGCATAGTGACGGCGATCCTTCTGGCTGCCTTCTCCGTGATGCTGCTGTTAGTTGCTTCGTATCTGTGGGACGCGGCATTCAATGAGGGATCGTGGCTGAACTCGCTTGGTATCACTGAACACGGTACCGGAAGTGCGTGGGCGATTATGGGCGGCCTTGTGAAGAGACAGTCCAACGGAAGTGCAGGGGGGAACGACAACGTTTTCGTGGACAAGAAATGTGAGATTCATCTCCGCCTCCATCTCTTCCTCACGTAGCTCATGCGTATGCTCAGACTACTTGATCGTCATCTTTGTCGGACTTGTTCTCATCGTCGTCGCCGGCATTTGTCTCAGCGCTTGGTGCTGTCGAGGTGCGTCTGTAACCTGACTTTGTGGGAATGCACTGCTTATGACATCCTGCTTTACAAGGTGTGTTTGAGAACCCTCTGTGCTGTCCATGCTATCTATGTGCATGCTGTGGTGGTCTCGGTGCGTCCACTTTCCGTAATAGCAAATGTCGAGCGCTCACTCTGCTCCGACAGCTTGTTTGGAATGCTGCGGATGCGCTTTGTGCGCCGAAGGGCTTGATCAGATGTAATACAACTATGTGCCATGTCCTTTCGATCGTCGATCGATCACGGACTGTCTTTCATCTCCGAATCTTCGCGGACTACTTGTTCAACAACACGGACTCTTTTGTAATGCATTCTTTGAGTTCTCGCACTTGTTCGTATACTTTACCAATTGCCATATGTATGTTGTACACCTGTGATGCTCCTGACATCCTGTCACATGGACTGTCACTTCTTGATATCCTGGGCTATGTTCAGGCTATGGACCTTGAATCGCTCTGTTAGTTAGTATCCGTACACCCAGCGCTTGGACTAGGTGCTGCAACGTACCTGCCTAACATCGTTACATAGTTGTCTCAGGATGACATAATTGTAGAGGATGTGGATACGATTCCGAAAAGCTGTCCAGCAAGCTTGAAGGTCCAATCTATTATTATCTTTGTGGCTATAATTCTAAGACAGCGGTTGAACGTTGGGATGCATTGACACATGGCGTCGGAGTTCGCAGTATTGGAAAGCGTCAACCACCAGCGCCATTACAACACCCGACTCTGGTTCATATAATATTAACGGTACTGATCCTCCCTTTCCCCATCTTCCCATAGACGCATACTAAGTACCTGTATGGCACCGCCCTTGCTACGACGCTTGCTCACCATCGCCCACACCGCGCGCGGTCCCTTAGACACCGAACCCACCTTCTCCGCGCAGGCGGCATCATGGACGAACCCAGACGACATCCTCAATATCCTCATGCTCATCGGCGGGGACATCGTGCAGCGCGCGGTCGCCCAACTGGCAGGAACCGGGCCTGGGCCCTTCTGCCCCGTCGCCTTCTCCTTCGGCTGGCTCGCATACTCCGTCTCCGCCCTCACGTCCGCCGTCGGGGACGGGCGCCTCCTCCCCCAGCCCGACTGCCCGTCGTACGTCGTGAACGCGAAGACGGGCTACACGCGCGGGAACGCGTCCTGGGTGCTCGGCCGGCTCCTGCGCGACCACGAGACGCGCAAGTTCAAGGGCGGCTCGCTGACTGTCGCGTTCTACCACACCACCGAGGACCCGGGCAGGCGTGCGGGCGTGCCCTCGCGCGACTGGGTGTACTGGTCCGGGGTGCTCGTCATCGTCGCACAGCTCGCGATCGCCGTCGTACCCGGGGCGTTGCACGGGAACTGGATCGTGCTGATGGTCACCGCCGGGGGCACGCTGCTCGCGCTCGTCGGGAGTGGGCTGGGGCAGTGGCGGGACGAGAAGTACGCGGCGCGGCCAGTCGACCCCGTCAAAGGCCGCGAGGTCGTGGTCCTCTCGCGTGGAAACGGGAGCACGTTCGCCATGGTGGTCATCAGCGACCGTGTGGGCATCCGCCTGGAGGACCTCGCCGCTGGGCGCGGGAAGAGGCGCATCGTCACGTCCGTGCTCACGGGCACGCTTTGCCTTCTCTGGATCGTGTTGCTGCTGACAGTGGAGGGGCTGGAGACGGACGCGTGGTATTTGCTCGCGATCGGGAGCTTGGGCATGGTGCAGAACGTGCTGGCGGCGGGCGCGACGAGGAGCGCGGACGCGCTTGGCTTCCACTTTGACCCGGGCTCGGAACACGACATCATCAAGGAGAGGAAGGTGATGCAGACGTTGATGAAGGCGGAGGAGCGCGAGCCGGGCGTCGGGCTTGCGCTCGTCCCGCTCTTCTTCCCCGGGGAGTTGTGGCCGGAGGAGCAGGAGTTCTGGGACAAGAAGAAGAGAGAAAGGCGCGAACAAGAGGCACAGAAGAGGGCGCAGAAGATGCGCGGCGTGCCGAAGCTGGAGGAGAAGGCGATGGTGTCTGCTCGTGTGCAACAAGTGGCCGAGCAGAAGGTCCACCGGGGGAGCGAAACACCCGTAACGTGCGGAATGGAACCGCCACCACCACCGCGCTCTTCCAACGGGAATTTGTCCAATGAGCGAGATACGGTTTCCACGTTTGTTTCAGATGCGGACTCGGAGCTATTGAGGTGACATGCCTCTTGTGCTGGTTTCCTTTCATTGTCGATCATTGTCACGACTCACGTTTGTTCACGCTCGCATGCTTAGATGATCTTATACCCTGTATCAATCCGCGATGTAGCAGTTCTACAAATACTTACTTGTATAGTGTCTAGATACAATGTTGCTATTGTCTACCACGAAGGACGTATCGCCGCTTGCGAAGAGGTTTTGCTGAGCGATGTTGAGTCACGGCTCTATGGTCCCATCTACGATGGGCGTTGCTGTCCCGGACGTAGGTTGTGAGTGGGCAGCAGGCACGGGAGGAGGGATATCTCCCAACGGATCCTTTAGATAAGCCTTGAGGAAATTGCGCCAGTTGGCCTTCGAGGGAACAAAATGACCTAGACTCGCGGAGATAAGGCTTCCGCATCGACATCTGTAACGTTTAGGAAAGAGCATGTACCTCCATCATGGTATTCGACTCGTTTGTTCGTCGAGATATCAAGCAACGTCTTAGATCGCTCCTCTGGTACAATAACGTCCGTGCGTCCGAGTATGTGGAGCGTGGGCGTGGAGTAGGTCGGGAGTAAGATGGTGTCGCATACCGGACTCTTCGGCCTGAAGCCTGCGGCAGCTATGCAGAACGTGCTGCGAGCCCAATGAATGATACTTTGCTTCGGCAGACGCGGGCAACGATGCTCACACGGGCGGATGTGGCGCCTTCCCATCGACGAGAAAAGGTGGGAACGCTTCGGGCTTCTCGAGCTACTGAATTGTCAGTTCTCTCATACTTACCGCCTGAGATGTATCGATCAACGCTTACCAATGCTGCCATAAGCGCAGCCATGGCCGCACCTTGACTACGTTACGAGGTGAATGGGTATAGCTCCAATCCGACAGATCAGAAAACTTGTGATTACCTGAAACCGAATATACCGTCGTAGTGGTCTTTCACCAGGACATCTCGGAGCTGCGAGATGGCGTCTTCCAAGCCAATGGTCTTTGTCCTCGTTTGATCGGGCTTCCACCAGCCTCTCGGGGCGAGGGCCGGGTCGGCATCTGTCGTCGCTTCTGGCGCATCGGGCCCGTTGAGTGGAGAATCAATTCTGTCGTCGCTTCTGGCGCACCGGGCCCGTTGAGTGGAGAATCGGATGACGACTCGGAGGTCCCAAACGACTCAGCCATATCGACAGGGCTGAGCACGTGTGGCGCATCTATGAAAACTGCCGTCGCTCGCTTTAGCCAAATTTCAGACTGATTCTGAGATCCACAACAGTACCGAATTCAATGTCCTTTCCACATGCTTTGCGGAGAGCTCCCATCTTTGAAACATAATGTGTCAATGGTCGCTCATCCAACGACAGTGTACTCACTCTCTTGCTGAAGATAGCGGCATTCTGTGCGTAACTGATACGGTACTTCATGGTGAGTGCCAGAATTTGCGAGTGCACTAGGCTCTCGTGTGATACATACCCGTGTAGCATCATAACTTTCTTCGCAGATTTCGTTGCCATTGTGCGAGAACGTACCGTCGTATGTCCCAAGAGCGGTGATGGTGGTCGTGAGTAGAAGAAGTCTAGCGCGCCGGTGCATGCCGACTTCCGATCAGGCTAACCATACTCTCGGGTTGATTTGCTTCAAGTTGGTGCCTGGCAGTTCGGACTACATAGTGAACTTTGAACCTTTACATTTGTCCTCACAGCTCAATCTTCAGAGAACGGCACAATCGCGTCCACACCTATCCAGTATGTGAAGACATGGAATGCAAGCCGAGTGCATATATGAGCCATCTCCTGTCTGCGCCTGCCCTTTCCGTTCCGTTATCCGACTCACTCGGATCCATCCACTGCCTCCGATGGCAGTCGGATTACCACTTCACCTGGCTCGTGCACACGTTCAATGGAGACGAATCATGCTCTGCCAGCTTATTGTAGTATAACAGAACGGGTACCGTGGCCAACTGTCCAGTATATGCTTGATTAACATGAACCCATGCAGAATACTTACCCTCAATGTTCTTAATGCGCACCAAGAAGGCAGGTGTAGGCTCTGCGCTCGGCTCGGTATCTTTGTCACCATGAGGGTGAACAGAGTTGATTGTGTTGGCCCGGAGTTACATGCCATGCATCCTCGTCGGTTCAAACACCGGTATGTTAGGGAGGAATCGCGAGATGCTCTTTTTAGCCACTGATACTCAGTGCCTCCACGCTGACCACAACCAAGAACCGGGAAGCATGTAACATCAAGTATCTCTCAAACCGACTATTGAGACATGACGTTCAAGCTGGCTCCTAGCTGTCAGTACTTGATTATCGATCGGTGAGTAACGAGCAACTCCGTTCAACGTGGGACCTACAATTCAGCTCTGTCGTCGAGGCGGAGAAGGCAGTGTCGTCTCAGTGCGTGCTTCATGTTCCACCACATTAAGCGCAGCAATGTTGTGGTATACGCAGCCTCTCTACATTCCCTGTACGCAAGGGTACTGCGGCTGTATGCTCCCAAAGAAGCACTACAGCGAGCGCCTCGGTGGAAAAACCTTCGGAGGCACTCAGAAAAGGGCGGTGTTCGATCAGAGATTCTTCATACCACACAGACCAAGTTTTCTGCTGGCAGGAATCACTGAACTGAATGTGGGAATATGGCGTTCGTGGTACTTCCTCGTCATTCTTCAATGTCTCTCCAACATTGTAACTGATGACATGCCAGAGCACATCACTCTGTAGCATGTACGAGGTAATGAGCTTCTGTTCTCGGCTTTTTCTCCCATGCAATGCACTATAGTCGAAACCCAGGGACACGCATGACAGGTCAACGGGATCATGGTCCGAGTCTCACACGGCTTCTATATCATCTTCTCCTATTTGAGCCTCGAGTCGTCCTGACGCGCCGTTCACACTTATAGGACACCATACGCCAACGGTCGGCGCGGAGGCATCCGCCGGCCATCGGAAAATGGGTACACTCCCGCAGATAGGGCATTCTTGCGGGCAGGACGTCAGGGGGGTGTCGATAGCGGTGGTCGTTGATATAACTCTTACCATAGCCATGGACACCCGGACCATGTAAGGGCACTGCGTCGAGCGAGTCACAAGCACCACGATGTGGTACATCGATCTCACCACAGTGCACTCGCAGGGTGTGTAGCATGCTCCGAGACTGCAGTGGTTTGTGGCCAGGAGTGGCATGCTAGCCTATCACTGTTGAGTTCTTCGGTCATGCGCACGATGGTGCCTTCATGACCGAACCTGTTTCAGGGAGCCCACGACTTTTGGCTCCTGGAAGGGCAAGAATACGCTCCAGGGTGCGTGTGTGGGTGAGCATCCCGTCCCATGAGGGCACATGGAACCTGACCACCGGGTATACTAAGTTGTGGTTCGAACGGTCTAGGCACGACACAGTTACGGCCATCCAGGGGAAGCGGTTCAATTAATTCCATCATGCCAACTGTGGTACATACATTACTACACGCTAAGTCGGGAGGAGCTCTGATGATCAAGCGGCCTGTTTGTGCGAGTCTCAAATCTCTGGGCAGCGTACGGCGATGCACTCTGCATGTGGTCGACGCATCTCAAACTCGCCAAGGCATGCAAGATCCAAGTGACACTTGGTGCGGGGTACCACGAAGTCCGAATCACTGACAACTTAGGTATTGTTGTCCATGCTTCACATTCTATCTTTGGATTGTCGTATTTGCTCAGAGGACGAGAGTACGCGGTAATACCGGCCGGGAGGTCTACAAGATCATATTAGACATGGGCAGTACAGCGGAGCACACTGGCAACTTTGTGAGTGCCGCGTTGCCCTCCTAGAATGGCATTTCTCTGACATGAATATCATGGAAATGTAACATCCGCTACTGAATCCTAATGTTGACTTTTCAGCCACACTATGAATATCATAGTGCATCAGACGTACTCGATCTCAACTGCATCAAACGGCTTTGATTAAAGGCTACGGTAGTACAAGGCAGGAGTGACGCAAGAGGTGCACGATGAAGATACCACCAACTTGTGGGGAATCGTCGGGCTCAGCCTGAGGGTGCTGAAGATGTGGATTTTGTGAGTCACGGACATTCAAACTTCCTGGGTCGGCTGACCTCTCCGATGCTGTACGGAAGGCGTAAAGAAGGTTTCCGAAGAAACGTCAGTGAAAGGCAAGTCGTTCTGATGGGTGAATTGTGTCAAGTTGAATGGTTCGAACTTCGGATGTTCGTCGAGTCCGAGTCGTGCAAAGTGCATGCGGGACACACGTGCTTTTTCCCATAAGAAGAGACATTCGCTGGTAAAATTTAGTGCCATCACTACTGAGTATACTGTATAGTTCTGTAGTTGACGCTTACCTTGTTCCCTTCCTCTCGACCACTACACCGCCTACCACACTCACATACAACGGTTACGCCACACGACAGAGAGACGGCGCTTATCAATCTTCAACCGTATGCCAAACCCACAACTGTGTGCCGCCCCACCCTGTGACCGTGGGTTATTAATATCCTCGATACGAACTTCTCGGGTGGGCGGTTATGTAACGAAGTACTCTTGCTTTCCTACCACTAACCAGAGACTTGCCAGCTCGGTGTCAGGTTTCACATTTCGCGAATGCGCACGCTGTCGCTTTACCTACACGTTTCCACTGCCCCACGTTTTGGCACATAAAGCGGACATTTCTCGCCAGGGTGGGTCTGTACTCCACTCCCCAACCTCAGACCGAAGGATCTGCATCATTTCCCATCCCAGTTCAAGCCATGAGCTCTCTCAATATCCCAGACATTGGGGCGGGTATTCTGCTCTGCCTGTACCTCTCTCTCACCTCGGACATCATGCAGCGCGCCCAATCTATCCCCGCTTCAACTGCATTCTGCATTGAATGGCCCCGATACCTCGTCTCCCTCCTCGCACGCAAGAACCCGCCTCCGGCACATGACTGGCCCTCGACCGTCATCAACGTCAAGTCAGGCTACGCGCGCACGAATCGCTCTGCCACGCTCGAGCACCTCCTTCAGAGCCACGCCAGTACGTCCGCTACTAAGCGCGGCCTCACTGTCACCTTTCTCTACACATCGGACTTCCCAGGGTGGCCTGGGGCTGACGCCGTCCGTTGGAGTGCCCTCGCGACCGCAGTTGTGCAGACGGTTCTCGCCTGGGGGTTGAACAAGCACGGAGTGGCGTCGTCGACCGTGGTATCAATCGTGGTGGCGGGGACGTGTCTATCATTCCTTTGCGACTGTGTCATGCTTTACCAGCAAAGGAAGGAGCTTGGGGCCGCACGCGCGGTGAGCCACGACCAGCACGACGTCATACTTATCACAAGTGGGAACGGCAGCTCGGATGTCGTCGTCGTTGTCACCAATGCTGGGGGCGCGAAGATCGAGGATATGGCCGCAGCGCGAGGAAGCAGCCTCAATGCGTTCTGGATCATCGTGGTCGCGGTCTTGCTTGCGCTGTGGTCGACGTTGCTGGTCGCGTTTAGTCGACTCGAGGCGATTGATGCGTGGTCCGTCCTCGGGATAGCTGCACTTGGAACCACGAACGCAATGTATGCGGCGCGGACGTGGCGGGGGCCTTCCGCACTGGGCTTCAAGTTCTCGGAGGCATGTACGACGGTTGTGCACGAGGCTAAGGTAATGCAGACTTTGATGCGCGCGGAGCAGATTGAAAGCGGTGTAGGATTCGCCCTTCTGCCCGTGTTCTTTCCCGGGCCGTTGCGCCCTCGGGAGGAAGAATGGTGGAGCACGCGGAGGGGGTTAGCGAAGAGCATGTGATGAGGTGGGGTTCTCTGCGGTCACCAATGATGATTTCGAAAGTTTATAATGCTGTCATTGAACTGATGTAAATATCAAATGACTACGATCAGCTTGTTGAAGCATCAACATGACCTTCTCAGTAACAATGGGACTCAAATGTTCAGCACATCCATTCTGTGAGGCAAGCAGGCAGGGTCTTGTAATGTTTGATGCCATGTAAACAAACAAGTTAAGAGAATTTGTCTGATGAGTATCCTCCCCCTGGATACAAGCGGATCTTTTTGATTGTTTTGCTGGTTTGATTCTCAGCCCATCCTCTGCAGGGCATGAACTTGTCAGCAACAACCCAACGCAGCAGCAATCTTGTGACTCCGAAACCCTACCTCAATGGCTATCACCATAAGCAGGCGCACATTCCACTCTGAGACCCCTTTGCCTTACTCTATCTACCACTCCACGCCCCACCATTTCACCAGCACCTCCTGCATAATGATTGACCACCACAAATACGAGTATTTCCCTCATAATGAGTACCATCCACAGCACCACGCCAGTCTGCACATCTGGTTGAGTCATCACAGTGTTACGAGACACACATGACGAGTTTACCATATTCCAAGCTTTCGATCTAGCATCAATCACTGTGTGCATGCGAAAAGCCCCTCTTCCCCAAAGTCTGAACTTCTCACGTCACTCATCTCGTGAACTCCGAAGTCCTCCGGCGAGAAGCTGGACCTTCAAAAGCTATTCCCCCCATCCTGTAGCTGGCATGAAGTCTGGGTATACGCACGAGTGCACTGCTGTCGTAGGCGATATGCTTTCGCAGCGTCAACCGCGCAAGTACGGTCGCCTTGCCGGGCTCGATGTGACAAGGTTGTTGGCACTGACCTCCGTTGTCCCGCGACGAAACGCGTGCGTGACGCCCCCCTCGTTGCAGTAAACGGTGAAACATTCTTTAGCACACAGGGCATGGATAAGGACTTGATTCAGAGAAGTTCCAGAGGGGTTACCGAGGGGAGTAAGAATGAAGACTCGGACGGCTCTCAATCCTCTTCTTGAACCTCGTTCAGCTCACAACGTCGTTCTGCAAAATGTTGTTCTGAATGAGCGCCGACTTGCTCGAACCAAGTACGCTATCATGACGCACCCCATTACGAAATATCTTGACGGCGGGATCGTTCGCCCCACGCGCGTTACGTGTAACAGTGTTTCCCTGTTAATTGGAGTGTTCAGCAAATATTGTCAAAAGTATGGGGGAAAAGTATGGGGGCGAGAGGATATCTGCGGGCATTTTGTTACTGGTCACCTCCGCC
>KN050223.1:0-25426 GCA_000743315.1 Lignosus rhinocerotis TM02
TGTCCAGTGCAATTGAGACTTACACTTATCACTTATGACAGAAACATTTCATATTACGGATACCGAGATAGCGAGGGGGCTGCTAGGAAGACTCGCATCTTAAGCTTGCGGTTCTTGACCAGGGACTCTTCCTGACCGTCGATCGCCTCCGGAAGCTCGAGTCTCTGCCGACGAACCTTGTGTCCCCCCGACTCTTCGGTGCATCCAGTTTTGCTGCTGTGGCTCTGCGACATGGCTGGTCTTCAGACAGACAAGGATATTATCGCTGGGCTCGCTGAGGCCCAGCGCGACGAGGTCGAAGTGGAGAAGAAGGGACGCTCAAGTTCCATCGATGACGAGGACTCGCACAAAGACGAGCTCGATGGCATCCATGACGGACTCGAGTTCCCGACCGATGAGGAAAAGGAAACTCTTCGCAGGATCCCCGATGCGTTGCCCCTCACCGCATACTGTGAGTTCTGTGTATATCTATATCAATACCCGCGCGTTGACGCTGCCTCTCCCTGCTTAGTGATCGCGGTCTGCGAGATGGCGGAACGGTTCTCGTACTACGGTTCTACCGTCGTTTTCGTGAGTCTGACCTAGGGACGACGACGACATATGTTGACGCAATCTCACAATACTGTAGACCAACTTCATCCAGCAGCCTTTGCCCGATGGCTCGCGGACTGGTGCAGACGTCGAACAAGCAGGTGCGCTCGGTCTCGGCCAGCGTGCTTCTACCGGTATAGGCACATTCAACACTTTCTGGCGAGTAGTGAAAATTCTCCGCCGTGTGGGACCGCCGTATTGATAGGTAATCACTAGGATTTATATCGTTCCACTTGCCGCCGCGTACATTGCGGACACACGATGGGGGCGCTATAAGACTGTCTGTGTTGCTGTCGGCGTCGCACTCGTCGGTCATGTCTTGCTCGTCATCTCGGCCATTCCCAGCGTTATTGAGAAGCCGAACGGCTCACTTGCGTGTTTCGTCATTGCGGTCATTGTCATGGGCCTAGGTACTGGCGGTTTCAAGTCGAACGTTTCTCCTCTCGTCGCGGAGCAGTACAAGAAATCGAAGCTTTTCATCGGCCACACTAGCTCTGGCGAGCGTGTGATTGTCGACCCGATCATGACGACGTCGCGCATCTACATGTACTTTTATCTTTTCACAAACATAGGGTCTCTCATTGGCCAGATCACCATGGTCTACTCTGAGAAGGTACGTACTTTCCTCTCGAACGCCAGGTAAATTCAGACCATGCTATTGTAACAGTACGTCGGCTTCTACCTCGCGTTCACTCTCCCCACCGTCGTCTTTCTTCTCTGCCCGATTGTATTATGGGGCGGTCGCAACCTGTACACACGTTCGCCACCTCAAGGTTCTGTTCTTTCAAAGGCCATAAGAATTTGGCGTACGGCGATGAAGGGCAGATGGTCCGTCAATCCTATCAAGGTCTTTAAGAACATGAAGGCGCCCGACTTTTGGGAGTCTGCGAAGCCGAGCAAGTACAGTGGAGAGGAGAAGCCAGCGTGGATGACATTCGACGATCAGTGGGTAGACGAAGTCAAGCGTGGCTTCAAGGCATGTCGGGTGTTTGTATGGTTTCCTATCTACTGTGAGCCGGTCACTTTGGTTAATGTCAATGCTGTACGCACAAGCTAAACGCCTGTGTACAGGGCTTACATACAACCAGATTAACAGCAATCTGACGTCCCAAGCCGCGACAATGGTTACGAACGGCATCCCCAACGATGTCCTCTCGAACTTAGACCCGATCGCACTCATCATCTTCATCCCGATCTGCGACTACCTCATCTACCCGGGCCTGCGCAAGCTCGGGATCCGCTTCACGCCCCTCAAACGTATCACGCTCGGCTTCTACGCCGGAGCGGGGGCGATGGTCTGGGCGGCTGTCGTGCAGCACTACATCTACAAACGCAACCCGTGCGGGTACCACGTCGCGACGTGCCGTGACGCGAACGGACACCGACTGACGTCTGACCTGAACGTCTGGATCCAGACCGGGTCGTACGTGCTCATCGCGCTCTCCGAGATCTTCGCCGTTATCGCCGGGCTCGAGTACGCGTTCACGAAGGCCCCGAGGAACATGCGCTCGCTCGTCATGTCCTTGTACCTCTTCATGAGCGCGGTGAGCGCGGCCATTGGCCAGGCATTCGTCGCGCTGTCGGCAGACCCGCTGCTCGTGTGGAATTATGGGGTTATGGGAGTACTGGCTGTTGTTGCCGGCACGCTCTTCTGGATCCAGAACCGCCGTTTGGATGCGGAGGAAGAGGAGCTCAACCATGTTGCGGAAGGCCAGTACGGCGAGGGCGAACAGCACTGAGCACCATTGGTTTTACATTGCATGATTTAACCGCTTATGATGAGTCTCTAAGATCATCATGATGTACATCTACCTTATTGTAGTAGCCATTCGTCATGCATTAAGCTGTATCTACTGAGGTCCGGGAGTGGGCAATAGGTGGGTTGTCGACTGGCAGTCAGAACTTGAAGCTTGAAGGGTGAGTGCCAGTTAACAGTTTCGGCCATTTCTGGTGAGCCATTGGTGAACGTTTGAACGTTGAACCTAGAGAATCATTCAAAGGAGCGGTCGCTTGACCTATGATATACCCACGTATTCATGCCCCATCGGCAATGGGCTGAAGACTACCACATTGCCATGATCCATCTATAGTATGTGTTGACAACGACTTGAGTGCACACTGGACAATAGGTAAGACCGCATGCGGATATAGACACCACTATATATTATTGTGTGCCAAAAAGCTTCAAGGCGAGTATGGACAAGAATCAGGAAGATAAGTACTTATATACGATGTATGGTTAAGAAAAAACGACATCAACATCGTCACTGACGTCGTCATACCTCAACTACATGTGGAACATGAGCTGCAGTCTCCCCGACCAGCTCGGTCCTCCTCAAACGGCGTTCGAAGGGCTGCGATACCGACAACGATGTCGCCGCTCTCGCCATCCTCTCGTTCTCGGTGTCTCTGCTTGTCCATGTTGACCACTACAGCGTTCTCTCCCATCCAGCGGCACTGTCGAGGCAACCGAACGCTCAGCGCATCGTTTCCCGGCAGATCTCCTCAATCGCCTAAGATGTCCTACTGTGGACACCCTGATAGAATCGGCTCAGAGCTCCTGCACCTGGAGACCAATTCAGTCCCGAAGGCCATTCATTCACTCGCATCCTCCTCAGGTGCATTTCTGGACCACCTACGCTCGCACACGACCACACCGATCGTCTTTCGGGCGGCTTCGCGACGTTCTGGTAGAGCTGTGGAACCCAACGGCATTCCAAGCCAGGCGGAGGTGCTCCTCCGCGTTCTCCGTGAAGCAGGCGATAGACTCGTTGAGGTGGAGGCAGGTCGTTACGATAAGCTTTACGGCCGCGTCGAAATGCCCCTCAGCGTGTACCTCGACTGGCTAATCGGAAAGCCCGATCGTTCGAGCGCCGATGTCGGTGAACATCATATGCAGCTGTATCTAGCACAGTGGAGAGCACGGAATGAAGTACGTTCACGCGGCTACCAACTCGAGCACCTCGATGCATGCGCGTGTCTGACCAATTGGATCGATCTAGGTGCCAGAGTTAGCGAAGGAAGTACGGACGCCATCTCTGCTTGCACCCCTTTTGCAAAACGGCGTGGTGGACCTGTATCAATCGAGCTTCTTCATCGGGCCCGCTGCAGCGGTGAGTCAGTGCTACTCCGATCGCGACGCGGCGACTGACTCCTAGTGTATTCATCGATCCACAGGTGAGCCCCCTGCATCGTGACCCATACGACAACCTGTACCATCTGTTGGCGTCATCACAGCCTGCAACACAAGGGAAGCATTTCCTCCTGCTCCCGCCATCCTTGACCAAGATGGTGGCACCAACACATAACCTAATATCACGCAACACATCACAATTGGAACTTCGCATCTACAGAGCATCTGCGGCTGTATCTGGATTTGAAGTGAAGGTCGATCCGACATCCGCACCTATCCAGACGACGCAGGCCGTGCTGGAATCCAGCTCCGCACTGAGCTGCGTCCTGCAGGAAGGTGACATGATGTTCTTGCCGCGAGGCTGGTGGCATCGCGTCGAAAACGTCGTTGTGGACGACACGCCAGTGGAATACCAGGACAAAAGAGGCTGGACGGCCGGTGTGGGCTGGTGGTTCTTGTCACGGAAGACGTGATGGGATCGCAACCGCAGAAGGCACAGAAGCCTGGCCGCAGGAGGGACAATAGGGACCTCTTGACGATCGCCTGATAGCAAGACGCCGACGAGGGGTTCCTAAGACGAGTATCCAGATGGCAAGATGACGGCGTCCCGCCGTCGTGCTGTGCATGGTGTCGGATTTGGGGTGCTGGGGGCGTACGCGGGACTGGTCCGTGCAGGTAATGGAAGGAAGGCACGAGGTACGAACCACAGAATCTTCCGAGTCAGAGGCTATAGGCTGAAGTTTGATTCACAGGACTGCCCATACCCAGATGCACGTTAGAGGGCGATATCATAACACTCTGGGCAGAGGGGAGAGCAGGGCATTTGTTGAGAACGGATGGCAGGTGCTTTGGGTGGTGGCCTGATACAACGTGTGTTGTATCTGTAGTTAACGTTATCGATCTGGCAGGCGTACAGAACCGGACAATACTCACCGTATCTGTGGGCGTTGAGTGGCTACAAAAGGAGAAAGTGAGACAGATAGAAGAGATGCTGAGCTGCGTCTTGGAGGAAGGTAGAGCGTGGGGAAGACGAGGATCTGGTCGGGTGATGTTGGCCTGGAAAGGCAGGCTCGCGGGGAAACGATACTGTTTCTGTAGCGAAACAGAGAAACAGATATATCTGTAGCGGACTGTCGTGGGGTGTTGTGGGCGCCTACGGGGCGCCTGCTGTGGTTCTGAGTCCGGCGCGTCCGAGAAGGGAGTGCGCGAGCTTGACTCCTGCCTTGCATGACCATCACAGCCCACGACTATCTCGCCTAGAAATACGTCCTAATGTCTCCCCTATAGTTCGCCCGCCTCACAAGTCTGCGCCCTGCCATGTCCAATGAGACTCAGAAGGCCGACCAGATAGCTCACAGATTATACTCTAAACTATCCCTAGTCGTCAATCATGCCCGAGCCACTCACGAGCCTCCCCCTAACGCCAAGGTCGACAAGTGGGTACGTACCTTCGTCCCTGAGCGCAGGGACACTCCGCTGACCCTCCTGCGCTGCAGTTCAATCTCGAGACTCCTGACCCGGAGTCATTCAAGGAGCACACCCGTGTCTATCGCTCTATCTCGACCTCACTTTCCGTCCCTCTCTTCCAGCTCCAGGTCCTCCTCTGCGTCCCCGAGCTAGCCACCAACCAAGTGCTCGTATATCTCGCGCCAGACTCTTCTCGCGTTCGTATCGACCCCACCCCGCGGTACATCGTCCTCGAGTCCTGGAACGTCGAGTACTCCACCCATCCCCACGACCAGCCACACACCCAAGATGTCGCACCATCGACGATGTACAAATACGGCATCCCACTTTTTCGCAGCATCTTCACGCTCCTGCGTGTTCTCCCTGCCTGGAAGCTCGCGCGGCGCCTCCGCAGACGGGTCGGAGGCAACCGTGGTGGTAACTTTAGCTTACAGCTGCGTGTTGATGCAGTGGACGCGAGCGTCCGCTCGGACGAAGTTATGAGCTTCGGTGAGTCGCCCGTAGGCTGTCACCTGTCTCGTTCACCCTTGCTCTGCCACCCTTCACACCTTCCGCATTCTGCCTCTCCCCGTCCTACATCCGGAAACGCAGATGACTGACCGCATCTATCCTCTTTTCCATCGCGCTTCTCACTGCGAAAACCAGATACGACACCCCCTGTGTTGGCCTCCGTCCTGCAAAAGGACAGGCAATCGCTGCCCCCGATTACTCACCCCATGGGCGAACTCTCTGTGTCCGTGACGTACCTCACTTCGCCCAACTTCCAGTTAGACTACCTGGAGTCCCTTCTATCCGACCGCTTTTTATCCCTAGAAGAAGGACCCGACTTCACCCCGACACTCGTCAAGAACCAGCAGCGTGATAGCATATCCGGCTCCCCAGGGAGCTTGCCCCTTCGCACCTCTCTACCGCGCTCGCCGCCACGCTCTATCGCTGACAGGTTCGTGATCCCACCCCCGTCGGCGTCGCATACACGTTCGGGATCGTTCTCCTCAACGCAGGCTGCGAAGGGCAGCCCGGGTGGAAGCCCGAGGTTGGGGAACATCCCTTTGCCGGTCACGCGTAACCTGTCGGGAGCAGGAATGGGCACGTCAGGCGTGTCAGACTCGTCATCTTCCAGGCAAGGTGCGGCCTCTATAGGGTCGCGGGAGGAGGTGTCTACGCTCGCCGCTAGGATGCGTCGAGAGAGTTTGCAGGGGCGCAGCTCGGTATGTTGCCTTAGGTTATCTCGTATATGTGCGCATGCATTCATCTGTCTATATGCAGCAGGACAACATCTCTGCAAGTGGAGTGCCAATACGCCGGCCGATCACGGCTGTGAACGCGTTCAAGTCGTCCACGATCTCCTCAGGCTCGCCGTCGCTTCACTCCCCATCTCCTTCCCTCCGCCAACACTCACCACTGTCCGTTGGGACTGGACCCTCCTTACCATCTCGTCCGGCACAATCACCGACGTCCTCACGCGTGCCGTCGTCTCCCATAGGAGCCGGCACCAACTTTGCGTCATCCCCTGTAACTCCGTTCCGACCATCACCACCGTTCGTGCCGTCAGCACTGGGCTCAGGACGCCCATCCTCGATGGAAGGAATATCTGCGAGTCCCTCTGGCGCGCTGCCTGGAGGTTCGCCGAGAACACAAGGGAAGAGGTATTCAAGCAGCTTCGGGCAGCGGTACGCCCCAGTCAGCGGCACAGCAGGTGAACCCAGTCCAAGAGGCAGCCCAGGGAGCGCCCCCAAGGAAGTCGAGAAGGTGTGTGCACTTCATAATCTAGCCAGTACATATGCCTATACAGCATCGATTAACGTCCAGGTCCCATCGTTCCTGAGCGCGAACACCGAAGACGACGATATTTCCGCGTTCGTTCAGGACATTGACGCGCGTATGCCGCTCCCGAGCAGGCGCGAAGGCTCGGAGTCCCCCGCAGGCCCGCCCTACGGAGTCCATGGACGGGAAGCGACGATCGAGGAGGAGTCCAGTTCAGCCGCGTACTCGCACGCAAGCGACGTCGACCGCGTTCCCGCTCTCCGACAACGCACCGTGTCTGCTCCTTACCCTGGGCCTGTGCTCGCGACGGAGAGCGCGGTGGACGAGCGCCTGCGCGAGATGAACGAGACGTTCCTCGCCTCTCTGCAGGGCCTGGGGATTGGATCCCGGCGGCGCGAGCCGAGCTCATCCACGGGCAGGACGGCAACTGCGGCGGAACGAGACCTGGGTTCGACGACATCCGGCACGACTCGTCGCGCGCTCGACCCTATCGCATACACTGGCCAGGCGCGCAGAGATAGTCCGCTGGCAGAGGGGAGCGTCAGCGTCAGCGTGCCGTCTTCCCCGCACCCTGATAGTGCTGCGGCGAGTACCGGGAGCGGGGTAGGAGTCCCTCTTCCCCGTGCGTATGTGCGTCCCAGGCTCGCATCGACCGGGAGCGTGAGGAGTGGGTTTAGTATCGCGTCAGAGGAGGTGCTGGGACGGATGGACCCGGAGCCTGGGGCGAGCGAAGAGCGAAGGAGGAGCAGAGGTCCGCTTTCGGGCTGATATTGGGATGGAATGGCGATGGTCTGTGTATGATCGGTCGAGGATGAGGATGAAGTTAGGGCGGCAGAAGGCAGTGGGAGGATGAGTGGGCTGGAGATTAGGATGAGTGGATAGGCATTGGAGCTGGTATGTGGCAATTTCGCTACCGCACATCCTCCTTGCTTTCCTCCTTGCCGCTATCCAACATCCGGTCCTCACGCGCCAGCTGTATGATCGCCCATCCGTCGTTGGACCGTATCAGTAGTCTTGTCGTCGCCGTCTGTGCTTGTTATTATCTTGCTTATGTAGCATTGCATGTTTTTCCGTGGACGTTTGGACCACATACTGGGCTCTCTCCCCTTTCCTCCGTCCTGCACTCTCCGTACTCACCCTCTCAGAGGCCCAGCTGTTGCATTAGTAGCTTCATACTTTCATACGCTCCGTCATATCCATACCCATATGTACCGTCCCCTCCCCTCACTGTACTCCGCATACGCCCCATGCACATTGTGGGTTCACATAGACCGACAACTCACCTGTGTACATCTGTCATTATACCACAGCTTTTCCTTAGGATGGGGTGAAGCGCTGCGGACAGCGAGGAAAGGCGTTATGATGATGCATGTAGAAAGAGGCTCGTAGTCATACAGCAGGAACGAGGTGGTACAGGGATAGCAGTGCAAGAGAGGAGATGCAAGGAAGAAAAGCTGTGAGAGCACGACAACATATACTCTGCAACACCATGGATGTCAGTTGCAGAAGGCCAACAAAGGGGTGAGAACGCGGTGCTTACATATTTGCCCCTGCTTCTTCGCGATGAAAGTCGCGAGGAAGCGAACCATGTTCGCGGTCTCTTCGCCCACGGGGCGGATCCACTCTGCGGGCAAGGAGAACCCATACTGCGGGAAGGACCGACAGGGATTGGATTACGAAGTGGCGGGATGGAGAGCGGCAGTGGAACTCACCGTGCCAGTATCGCGTAGGTGAACAGAATACGAGTATTTGATGCCTGCCTTGGCGTACATGTAGTCCACAACGTTCCCTGATGCTCTGTAACAAGTCAAGGAGACGGCCAGTGTGAAATGAAGGCAAGAGCACGTACTTGTACAATTGTTCACATAGGCTGCCGGTCTAGAGTCTGTAGGGTTAGCATCGAGCATAAGGTATGAATTTCGGGAGCACTGACTGTGAACACCGTGCCGTGAACCTCCTTGATGGCGTGTACGGCCCCGAGCGCAGCTTCGAGCTGGTCCTCGGCATCCTTGGGCGTCTTCTCGCACGACCACGAGAATGGCGTTGACACTGTAAGCGTGCACGACGATCAGAGCTATCCTAATGGGAGGTAGCTTAGAATGGGAGAGGGCGTGCACAACGATCAGGGCTATCCTAGTGCGAGGTAGCTTAGAATGGGAGAGAGAAACGTACGCATCTGCCCATAGCTCCGCAAGTCGATGAAGGCCTTGAGAGACGGGAGGGTAGTAATATAGTTGGCGATGTTGTTCACTTCGGGCGCTTGGAATGGGCGGTGGCCGGGAAACCATGTCGAGCATGGATCTGCATCGGCTCCTCGTCCCGCTGCAAAGGACACGTACTCATCCGTGGCATTTGCGATGGAGGGGAGACGCGACTTCGCCTTCCATTTGTGACCCTGCAGTGACAGATGCAGTCAATTATATGCTGGTGGGATCACTAGTTGCAATCTACCCAGTTTCTGTGAGCAGGAAGTCAGTTCGAAATATGTTATGAAGGACTACGATAGGACTTACCTATTCATGTCGATGCCTGTGCACCTCTCAGCGGCGCCGACGTTCTGCCTGTTCTTGTACCTGCGCTCTGCGGTGAATATTGTTACCTTCATGCAAGAGATTTACGACATGCCAAAATCGGTCTTTCTCCCAAGTATAGACGTAGCCGTCGGGGTTGGGTACCGGTATGATATAGAATTCCTACCAAAAATGTGAGCATTGCTATAGTTCAATTAGAGGAACAATTGCGCACGAAGTAGTCCAGCCAAGAAGATAGCGCATGGTGTTCAGTCTTATCAGCGACGAGCGAGTGAGCGAGATATAGTGCTGTGGATGTAGCAATCCACTACGCAGTACGCGGAGCAAGACAGTACCATAATTAGCTTATAGATACACACCGACACCAGGAGGGATGCACACTTGCCTCGCGTGCGTGTTGCGCCCCAGTTATCACAAATCCGGTTTTCTTGACACTCGACGAGCGACCGCCTTTCAGAGAGGGAGTGTCTTTGGAGATTTTCATCCCAACCATCTCCCTGCCCTCTCCAGAGTGCCCAAGATTTACGAGCCGAACGAGAGTAGGATACGTCGCCTCCAGGTCCTCCATGAAATTCTCAATCTCATATAGTGGATGATAGAAAGCATGATATGTCGAATTGGCGAATGACCTGAGGTCCCAGCTGCCATACGAGTTGGCAATGTCTTCGGGACGGGATATTGGTATGGAGCCCACTTCAGGCAAGGCAAGCTTGAGCCTCTGGTCGGCGCGCTCGAAGCGTATGTCGACGTGCGAGGGACTAGCATGCCATATGTGTGCGTTGGCACGCTATATGTTGAGCAACGAAGGTCAATGGTGAGATTAGGGCATAGTTCTAGCTTTCGCACCTCTGTTTCCCGCACTACGTCCCGAATATTCCATCCCTGCAATGCATACCGTCTCAGGACACCGTGGATGTCAGTCTTGTGCATATCCAGAGGGAGCTGGCCATCATAGGGGACCGCGAAGGCGATAGCAAGAGCGGCAGAGTAGAAGGGGAGCGTCCAGAGCCAGAACATCCTGCTGGACTAACGCCAACCTACTAGCACGGCATTTGGCTATTATTGCTCAGATGTTTCCCTATAACCCGGCCCGATCCTCCGCAACTTCATTTCCCGAAACTCAAATGCCTCACATCCGCCTGCAGCTTGCCTTCGTACAACCATCATCTTGCTTGCTACTCGGCCCTCCACTTAGGCGAAGTGCGATTCAATCATTCATGAAATCTGTCCATTAGGAGTGTATCTCCAAAGAGTATATATCAGTTACAATGTCGTAAAGCGCGCCGACCTACGTAGCGTTCTCTAACCTTGGAACTCACCACTCTTTTGGCTGTATTCATGTTAAAGGAAACGTAGGGAGGCACCTCTTTGACTCTTGTGTCTTGCTGGTCATTAGAACTGCGGGCAGAATGGTTCGTTTTTTTCTCGGAATGATTCTCTTTGACACCCCTTGTCAAGCCCATTCAGGGAGTGTCGTTGGGCGGTAGACCCAGAACTACTACTTAAGCAAGAGTTTCTAACGATGGTCCCCTCCACATGAAGACACAAATGGCGGCAACCTCATTCTCATGGGCTGAGCCAATAACTGACGATGGCGGTAGGCACTTCGCACTCTGAAATATGTGTTTATGATTGATCGTAATGGTGTACAGAGGAACTCTTCAATAGCCTCTGGGATCAGTTCATCAACTACAACCCGGTTTGCATCCAATCACTGCCACAAGAAATACTTCTGAAGATCTTCGAGGTCCTCGTCGAACAAACCGACGAAGACGTTCTTCACGAAACCGAATGGCATAAGAAATGCCCCTCGACAGACTGGCTAGTCATAAACCTGGTCTGCCGGCAATGGCGCGAGCTCGCATGTGCATACCCGGCCTTCTGGCGTTTCATAGATGTGGGTCGGTCCCTCTCATGGCTTGAACTCTGTCTCGCTCGTTCGGGCACATTGCCGGTTGACATTCGCGTTCGGGTGTCCTCCACTCTCTTCCACGTTACCGTCTCGTTACTCGCACACACCCACCGTGTCCGCAAGCTCTTAATCACCCACACCGCAGCGCCCGCTTTACCCGCACTCTCAGCCTTGTTCTCTGCGGGAATGCATGCTCTGGAAGCACTCTACGTCGACGTGTCACAAACGATATATGCCGACATGGAGTTAGATCAAATCTTCAGGATGGACGCGACGCGCTTCCCCTCCCTCCACACCCTCCACCTAGGGCTCATCTATCTCCCCTGGCGGTCCCCCCTGATCAGCCAGCTTCGCGTTCTGGAGCTCTATGAATCCATCCCCAGACACAAATCCTCCCAAGCCGTCACACTCGACGACTTCCTCCTCGCGCTCAAAGCCTGCCACTCGCTCGAGACGCTCATCCTTACCCTCTCTCTCCCGTTCTGCACTTGTGTCGGCACCGCCGCCGCCCTCAACGGCGGCACTGACCGCGTGATCGCCCTCCCGAACATCCGCCATGTCGAGCTCCTCACCGAGCGCGCGCACGGCGACTACACCACGACATTCCAGTTCCTCTCGCACGTTCGCTTCCCGGTCGGAGTGCAGATCAACGTTACCGCGGTGCTCTACCAGCATGCGCAATTCAGCGACTACATCCCCAACGACGCGAACTGCCTCCCGATCCTGCGCACTGCAGTGCAGGCCGAAGTATCGGGCTCTTGGATGCTCCGCGCCTCCGCCACCGCATGTGGTGGCTGCGGCTCCATAGGCATGACCGCCGAGTCGGACGGTGCCCTTCTGCCCAAACACGAACACGGACGCAGAGACGAGACAACTGGTTCGCTGGATGTGTTCCTGCACGGCCCAAACGCGAGGTACGTCTACAGCGAGGACGAGGACGCCGCGCTGGGCGCGTTCTGCGCGCTCTTCGCGGCCGCCGTTTGAGGCGTTCGGCTCCCTCACCACGCTCGAGCTCAGCTGTACAACGAGGGCGTCGCGCCTCCGGGAAACGCACGTCCGAAGCTTCTTGGTGGCGCTCAGCGGCGGGGGGGTTCGTGATGAGGTGCAGGATGGAGACGGGCACGACGGGGATGGGGATGGGGACGGAGACACCACCACGGACACTGATTGGGGTGGGGGCGCGGCGACCGCGTCGACTACCCCGGATGTGCCGTTACGGCAGGTGCGCAGCTTGTTCGTGCGTGCGCTCAAGCCGTGGTATGACGGGCTTCCTGAGGAGTTGGAGGTCTGCATGCGTGCGAGGAACGCGGCTGGAGCGAGGAGATTGGTCGACCTCCATATCCAGGTTTGCGAGGTTGTCTGTGTCAGGAAGGGGAACATGGTGGAGAGGTATAGAATCCCTGGAACAAGTGCAGATCGTCGTGAGCGGCTAGAAAGGCTGCTGAACCCGCTGTTAGCTCCGGGGTCCTGTTTGCTGTACTCGAGGAGCAAGCAAGAATAGGGGTTTACTCATCGATGAACCTTTATTAGCTACTTGCGAAGAATGTTTCACCTACACACAGTATTTGATCTCGCCAAGTGTTAACATTGGAGGAATCTTGAGGCACACGTCTGGAGAGGTGGTAGAGTGTGTAGAAAGTAGTAAAAGTCCATTCAGGGATACATTGTGACAGATAGGCGAGAAAGCAAAGGGACCGAGACAGTACACCCCACCCAAACAAACGACGCGACGCTCGGCACAACATCCCCTTCTACTGCCGACAGCATTGGGGCCACGCGAGCACCCTGGTATCATACAGACAATCGCCAGCCGCATGCCTCACGCACGGTAGACCTTCTAGGAGCAGTGAGCTTACGCGTGGCCGTTTGAGCCGAACGCGTGACTGCTGTCGGAGTACGGGTAGGTACCCTGCGTGAGGAGACCCTCCTTGGCCTCGTAAGTGCCACCGTTGGTAGGGGCGAGGCGGAAGTCGTGGCGGTACTCGCGCTCCTCCTCGAGCTGTTCGACATAGCGGCGGATGATGACAACGATGTCTAGGCAGTGGATACAGTATCAGCATCACCGCCCGGAAACAGCGCTCGAACGTAAAGGACAGGGGTTGTGGACATCAGGCAGATGCGCGTACGCAAAACGCAAAGTGCCGAGCAATCACACCCGAGATGGCCGGCGGAATGTGGAAGACTTACAGAGTTGGATGAGCCACTGGATGAGGTTACCGATGGTAAAGCCGATCTTCTGCGAGGTCGTGAAATTTGAGGTGAAACACGACTCTTTGCCCGCGACAGTGACGCAGAAGGACTTGTTACGCCAAGCGAGGTACAGCACAAAGGCGACGACAAGGGAGCCGAAGATGAAGTTGAGGATAGTCAAGATTGAGTACAACTTCACCATGCGGCGGTTGCGGATGATCGAACCGATGAAGCTGCCGGGGTAGCGGGTCAGACACGCCTCCTACAGCAGGAAACCGGTCAATACAAGACATACCCGAAGAAGGAGACGAGGCAAATGATAGTGAAGAGGACAGAGGTAGCGATGACGCCCCACTGGTTCTTGTGCATGAAAGCAATGAATGCCTCCCTATCTTGTGGGTTCATGTCATTTTGTATCTTGTCCAGCTGGTCCGTCGCAATAACTGGCAGTCGATGCCCTGTGTCAACAATGTGTTCTTCCAGATTATCACTGAGAAACGACTCACGGTGGAAGAGGAACCATCCGAAGGCTGCGAAGACACCCGCGCCAAGGAAGGAAAAGAAAGAGAGCACGAAGACCCCAAAGCGTACAGGGATACAGCAGCAGCAGTGGCGGGACATAGTGTCTTGCTCGTGTAGTCGAGTTTAGTGGTACTTAGTTGTATACTTTGTGTGGTCGTGAAGGCGTAGAGCAGAAGAAGCGAGAAAGAGTGGGTCGTCAAACAGAGGAGAAGAAAACGTGTACGAAAACCCTCTGAGACGGGAAAGGAGAAGAGAGGACAGGGTGGAGGCAGGGAGGAGGGAGGGAGACGTGCTTATAAGCTGAGACAAGGGATGGAGAAAAGTGATGGCAATGGAGGCGCTCAGGCTGTACAAGATTGCACAGGCGTTGCACAGGCGCCCTGCCTTTGCCCCTTTTGTGTACACCGGTACCGCTGACAATCTTCAACCTTCTTGAGCGCAGAGACAAGCCTATGTCAGTGTGTGCTGTGTGTCTGCATTTGCCCATGCCCGAATGCAGTGCATCCAATAACTCTATGTCTATCATAAACAACCTTTGACCACTCTCTCAAGACTCACATTCTCAAAATTTCGCGAGCGTCCGATAGCAGTGCAGCTATCTTCTCATGTGGTCACACACTCGGGCGCCGCTTCAGTCCGCGTTATACGCCACCAGCGGTCTGTCTTGGACACTCAGAAAGTCTTGGTTGCAATCGGCCGGTGCACTGTACATATGCCGTCCACCGGTCCGCCTCTCTTCCAATATGCTGTGTCGCTATGAATGCTCAGCCTCCAGTCCCAGGCCCTGGACTGCTCTCGAGGTTCTCCTCAAGCTCATACTGACACCAATCTACACTCTTATTCTGCCAGACTCAAGTGACCTTGTCCGCAGCTGCGTGTGATGAAAATGCCAGGATGTTGCGCGGCCTATCCAGAGAGCACCGGACATTGTTATCGCCCGCAGTCTCAGTTAAGCGGGACTCCTCATAAAACTGACGCGCTCACCACTGCACTCGACGACGTGACTGTCTCAGGCTCGACAAGCACTGTGCGCAAGTATGGTCTCGGTAGGATTAATTCTAGGTCACGCCGCACCAAACTGCGGAACTGACGTTAGTGAGTATTCGAGGATCGCCCTGCCTTCCTCTCTGCGAGTCGCGTCGTGGCTGACCGAAACCCATAGACCGAATGATGTTTTTCATGCGCATACAACTGGTTTCCGGCTGCCCGCGACAAACGTCAGTTATGCCTGGGGATACCTACATGGTTACGGCGAGTACCACATACTTAACAAGTGGCTTATGATTCGAGCTCACGTAGATGTATTGTCAATAGCCTGGAACTCGAAGATCGTACGAAGGACAGCCGAGTTGCCCGAATCAGGCTTGAAACAGCATCGTGCCGGGATAGTGAGTGGGTGGGATGCTTCACCGTTGTCTATGGTCTTCTGTAAGGGGTTTTCTCCATACAGTCTCACTCCTGGTATAGATGGTGGGTGGTAGGTGCACAGCAGGCTAGATGCATGGCTGGCACCTCTTTCCTGTGACCCCCACTTGTGCGTGATTTCATCCCGCGCATCCCATATCGATTCCCATCCAGGTTCTATCCCTGCTCCAGTCCAAGAGCCAAGCTGACTCCATTGGCTGCCAATTGGGCTCCGGGGGTTGGAGTCATTGTTGTGGCAATGATAGGTGGTACGAGTGTATGGCTAAGCCGTCCCGACCGGTCCGTAAACTCATGGGCATGTGACCTCAACAGTCCACACTCAAATTGGAACCTGAAACCGTTCACCCAGCAATGGGATCTTCCGAGCGTAGCACATGCTCACAGCCAGAAGGCTTAGTGCCCTTTGGTTACAGTTGTTAGCCACGGCCTGCAATTATCGCTTCTCGTCGGTCCTGCAGGCGTTCTAGGGCGTTTTCCTCATACCGAAACCGGTGATCTCTATCGCACATCTGTTGAAGTTAGTGCTTCCTCAATTCGAAAAACTCCGAAGTTTGGTCTCTGAAGTCTAACTTGCACCTCTGGTGTCCAGCTGAAATGGTCATGCTCTCCCAGCCCGCTGCCACTGGCGAGGAAAATCCGCGAGTTTTTCCGTCCGTTCTTCATTCGCGCGGATGTTCATGGGCCTCTCGCACCTGAACATAGCCGTATATGCGCTATATAGCATGATGCACACCCAATCCCGACCACATACTCCTGGACGATATCTCACCTCCATTCGGGCACTCGACCACAAACTCACCCTTGCTATCTCACAAGTAACCCGCAACGATGCTGTTCAAGACCTTCGTCCCCCTTCTTCTCCTTGCGACCCCCTTCCTCGCCTCTGCTGCGCCTACGGAGCTGACAGCGCGGCAGAGCATTGACACATCCGAGCACTGCGGCCAGTGGGACATCGTCAACGCTGGCACATACACTCTCTATCTCAACCAGTGGGGCAAGGAAGGCGCGACGAGCGGGCAGCAGTGCGCGAACCTCGTCAGCCTCAACGGCAACACGATCGCATGGAAGACGACATGGACGTGGACGGGCGGCTCTGGCGTGAAGAGCTACACGAACGTCCAGCAGAACCAGGGCGCAAACCGGCAGCTCAGTGCGATCAGAAGCATGCCTGTGTGTTTTCGTTCCCTGTTTGCTTTGCGGCGCATGGTGCTGACTATTGTTGTTCTCGTTTCTCGGTTCGCAGTCGACGTGGACGTGGTCACAGAGCGCATCGGGCGCGATCGTCGCGGATGTTGCGTACGACCTCTTCACCTCCAACACCCCCGGAGGCTCGAACGTGAACGAGATCATGATCTGGCTCGCCAACTTCAACGCCGGCCCGATCTCGTCTGAGTACGGCGCGGATGGCAAGCCTGTGCCCGTCGCGTCCAACGTCTCGCTCGCGGGCCACAAATGGAACGTCTACAGCGGCTCGAACGGCGCCAACAACGTTTACTCGTTCCTCCCCACGAATGGCACCATCTCGAACTTCAGCGGGGATCTCAAGGCGTTCTTGACGGTGAGCTGCTAGAGGCTGGCGTTCCCAATCCGGATTTATCTGCAGTGCTGACTGGATACGCTGGCGCGGCTGCAGTACTTGACGCAGAACCAAGGTGTCAGTCCGTCGCAGTACTTGGTGACTGCCCAAGCGGGGACCGAGCCTACTTCTGGATCTGACACTCTCACGACGTAAGTCCCCGCCTTCGAGACGCATCGTGCTGTCAAGTTTAGGGACACCCTCCATAGATCCGCATACAGCTTGGCTATCAACTGAAGGATCAGATGGATCGTGCTTTGCGTTGTACTGCATGGGATCGACTGCAATGAAACTGGTTATGTCAAGGAAAATCAAGGTATCATTACAAAAACTGTGGGCAGCGAACGGCAGTCGAGAACGGCTGCATACGCCTCCGGAGTGCACGACGATTAGCAACTTGGTAGACGAGCATCAAAACTCGGTACCATTTGTATACTGGTACTTAAGATGCGCGCACAGCACATCACACGGGAAGAGACGAATACGCAGAAGCCCGTTCATCGAAATCTACATGGCTCGTAAGCGAACTTGAAGCTCGATGAACAACGTCTGCTCATATTGACAACGTCGCTAAAGCGAGGCGCGAGCGCAGCCTACGGCCACCGAACCTCTCTATAGATCGACTTCCGTAAGCATCTATCGACCGGGTGAGATGTGGCGGAGCGAGGGCTCACCCAGTTGTTGTCCTTGCAGCAGACCGTCTCCCTGGGGCACACGTGGCGTTGGCCACTCCAACCTTGATGACTGGAGTGCAAGTCACGCCCACCTGTGCACTGTCCTTCTGGTGGTCAACGCCGAGGATTTCAAGGAGCTCAGCGACTGCTGCATTACCTGACTGTGAGGGGAAGAGCTGTCAGTTTGCCACCAGCGTGGGATGCGCAATGCCCAAGACGTTTCTTGCAGCCTCTAATAGGTGGGCTTTGCAAAAGCTGAATGAGTTAGAGATTCCAAGAGAGTGCGCGCTTGGTCATGCGCCCCGCATTGCACGTGGCTCAAGAGAAGGTCGCGGACACTCCCTCTCCCAATTGTCGACAACAGTGTCGAAGGCTAAAGCCTAGCGCCCACCATCACAGCACCTCGGTACCACAAGGTCTACCAAACGCTATGTACTACAGGATGACCACCCAAGCTATATCCGAGGCTCGACCTTCTGGACTCGGAGGATCTTGCCCTCCATTAGTACTCTTACACCGACAGGTTTGGCCCCCCGATCTGTTCCATGTTTGTAGTTCATGCAGAATCACGCGCGCTGCGACTCGTAGTCTTAACAACCGCTGACCGTGACTGGACCACCGTGCTAGTAGTGATCCCAGTTTTGACGAAGGTCGCGCGTCGCGACGCGTCCTTCGTGTTGATCACATGATCGTGTGTCGTGGGCTTCACTGAGTCAGTCGAGTCTTCGACTCTCAGCTTAGCAAGAACGTTCTCAGCTCACTTCCTCCACACGTTCACAATTGACTTCATTCGCCTGCAAGGCCTCTGAGAAGTGAGCGCATGCGATCTGTAGCTGTACTGTGCATGTCGTCTGATAGCGGGTCGGCACATAGTGAGTATTATGAATGGCGCGTGTTTCTGCGGTTGCATCTCGTACACCGTCTCCGGGACTCCCACCCTCAGCGCGTTCTGTCACTGCACGAACTGCCAACGGCTTTCTGGTAAGCCGCGCGGCTGACATACCACTCTTCAGTTCGTGGCTGACCTGTCTCCGGCAGGATGTCCGTTTATGCACACCATTCACTTCCCTTCCGGGGCGTTCGTGTGGACGCACCCAGCTCCGCACGAGGAGCGCCTAGAGCCCTACGTGGTTCCCCACAAGCCATGGAAGACACGCTGGCGATGCAAGGCCTGCGGCGTGTGCGTCGCGTCTGTGAACTCCAAGACGAGCAATACGAGCGTGTGGGGCGCCCACCTTGCCAGAGACGATGCGGGGAAGATCCTCATGTGGGATACAGTGAGGCCTACTGCGCACATCTTCTACGGAACTCGGATGCTGGACGTGAACGATGGTCTAGGCAAGTGGGAGGGGTATGAGAACGGCTCTACCAGGCTGGAGTAGAGAGCGTGGGTACCCTATCTGGTTCGATCTCGGGAATAGTAGTAATACACATTTCCTGTAGACGAGGCCTACATCGATGGTTTCTGTATGTACATTTGGTGGTGCGATTTCTGCACCGGTCTGATACTCCCTCAACGTCAACATAGTACTGTCCTGATCCTGCTTTTGGAACGCACCCGAGAGCTTGTGAGATAAAGGAGAAAGTAGTTCGAGACATCACCTCAGGACAATGTAGAACATGAGGTGCTTCTGTTGACTCCACCATAACGCCTCCGGATCGCCTCGGCACTCCGAGGACGCGGACTTTGCCTGGACAGTCAGGGCCAAGAAGCAGTGCCATGTTGCCAATTGTTTTGCTCGCAGGAGCGATGCAAATCTGTGAAGCACCACACTGCGCAGGGCTTGCGCTCACACCCCAACGTAGATGGGGCTGCGAGGCTACCCAGGCTACCCTTCTTGAGCAGGGTTGCAGGGTACAGCATCTCGGGTTGAGGCTACCCTTCTTGAACTGGGTCGCAGGGTACAGCATCTCGGGTTGCCTCATAAAATACCCCGGAACCATGCTTTTATTTTACACATGAGAACCGAGACAAGGAGGTCTGTGGTGATCCTGGGACCCGGCGTACACTAGGAGTACTCGATAGGATAAGGAACAGTACACCTATGTGCAAGCGTCTCGTACGATGAGCTCGGGAGCAAGACGCCGGCTGCCGACAACCTGACAATTCAAAGGATGATCGGAATGCAGCCAATGGAGATGAGACCGCCCTGTATAAACAGATACGCGTCAGAGGATAGCTTCTGGACATCCGTGTACGGAAGCACAAACAGATACGCGTCAGAGGGTAGCTCCCGGACATCCGTGTACGGAAGCACAAGCGGTACTTACGATGTTGTTGTTCTGGCAGCAGACCACGTTGGCAGAGCAAGCATTGCCCGAGCCAACACCAATGACACTGATCGGAGAGCAGTCCAGGCCGAGAAGGGCATCGACACCCTGGACGACGATGCCGAGCAGACCAAGGATGAGACCGAAGACGGGGTCCTCAGCCTAAGGCATATCGCACAATCAATGAGGATGAGGTGGTTATATAAACCGCAGCACAACATACCGTGCCCATGTGATTGCAGCACTGGACGGGCCCGGTGCTGCACTCGCTGCTTCCAGTGGGGGCAGGAGCAGGAGCCGTCACTGTGACAGTGGTGGTAGTCGTCTTCGTTGTCGGCGGGGCACCACCTGGCATGGCGACCGCAAGGAGTGCAAAGGAGAAGAAAAAGTAGAGAGTGGCGAGGGCGCGGGGGAACATGGCGAATGCACTTGCTCGGGATACTGCTGGTGGGGCTGCTGATGTAGTTCTTGCTGTGGTCACTGAGGATCGAGCTGAACTGAGGGGCAGCTATGATGACTGCCTGCTCTTATACCTGAGTCCACATAGCTTCCAATGCATCTAGACAGTACTAGTGACCATATTTGCTCAAGGCCCAACGGGTCGAGTGCACGGCCAAGACAGACCTGCCACGAATCTATCAAGCCGCAAAGCCGTTGAATGGACGATCCAGACATACTGGCGCGCCAGTACGCTTGGGTCCTTTCGCGCCTTTCGCGCTCATACTCTCCCATACCATGACCATAGGTGCTGTCAACTCTTGTCATCTTTTTGACGTTTCGAGACGCTCGCCGGCTCCGTTGGATAAGTGCTGACCAACTGGGCTTGACAACAGGCTCATCGCGAGCCATACTGGAACGCATGTTTGTGGAGAACAAGGGAGGAACAGCGGAGTGAGAAGGTCGTTGAACTGGATGCGACAGCCCTAAAATCAGAGTCCACACGGAAGGGCGTTACATAAAGATCAATATGGCATAGCGGGTGGATGCCCAGACATGGTCTTTGTCCGCTCGAGGATCGTCGCATAAGTATTAAAAGGGAGCTAGATCGCGCAGGGGATTGCGAACAATCTCGGGGTCGCCCTCGAAAGGATGTGCGAACATTCCGCTGGGAACGGAGTTCGATAATCGAGGTTGCCATCACCCGGACAATTAATATGTTCTCGATTATTATTGAGATCTCAAGCTGTCGCTAGCGAACGAGATCTGGGCTGATCTGGGACCGCTCAGAAACCCAAGTAGTGAGCGAGAGGAGCCACAAAGGCAGGGGTGGCGCACTCACCAACGCCTCTAAACGAGCAAGAGTACTTGCTAACCACTATTGCCGGATAGACTACACAAATGGACGGTTTGGACGTTGCAAGCCGAACCAGCATATGAGTGCTACTGCCGGCTCAAGTTCAAGCCGTAAGAAGTCACCATCCATCGTGTAAGCGGAGGTAAAGAGCTTACCGGATGTTTTAAGAACGACGGTCTTCACACACCCTCAAACTGGAAGACGGTTGGTTAAAGACGTCTAATTGGTGTGCCTGGGCGCCATCGAACCTCCATATGGTCACTAGAACAAGACTGGGCGGATGATATGCGGACGTCTATCCTGGTCGTGTTCTCAGCTCGATACAGCTAGGATACTTCATCTATCATGACGGCCTTGTCTTGTCGGCTTCATGCGTAACCCACGATGGTGACCGTGGTTGAAGTTGTGGAGCACCGATGAATGACCCACTGGCCAATCTCACAGAAACACCTGATCAGCTCAACCTCTAATTTCAAAGTGTTCTGAGAGCGGCGTTCAAAAGTCATTCATCTCATTACCGACATTCCGCCCAGCCAATGAGGAAAACTCACGACTTCACACATCGACCCGCAGCAACGCGACACCAGGCCAGCGAGACGGACACATCACTTGCGACCCTAAAATCGACTGTATTCTATCAGGGCACATGTCGCGCATGCAGCTTTCTGCCACTGAGACTGTCGCACTGTCCCCGCTGATTATTGCCCCCGCGCACCGGAATCAACTGTCAGCTACCCGGCTGCGAGGACTGCCGTATTCAAGACGGAGAGAATTGCGGCCGTGCGTTGGGAATACCTGCGCGTATGAAGGCTGTTGGCAAGTCAGCTGTTCTAGCACAACGATCATGCGTGAGGATGAGTGGAGCATTCACGACACATACGAGACCAACCTATACTCATGCTGCATCGACGGTTGGTCCAGGCAGGGGTCGGACCGGAATCCAGAATGGACCTTTCTAGGCTCAATGGCAACCACGAAAGTACAACGTGATTCCGCTGTCACATACGCAGTGGGGATAGACCGCGAAACCAGACAAAGAAAATGGGACATCATGACGGCCGGAGAAGTGCCAAGAAGCAGACTGTCTATGTCGTAGCGGAGCTGTGTGAGGGCAGCTGCAGCGAGGAGCCCGCGGATTGTCTATTGGCCAGGTCTGCTTCATCGCGGTCATCCGCTACTGAGAGTAGTGCGTGCCACAGTCGGAGTGCAGGATTTGCCGAGCGTATTGTCAAGACGGCCCCCAAGACTGGCCGCTGACTGGGTCATGGAAGGCCTTCCCTCTCACGAGTAAAATGAATTAGCACCGATGTCGACGATAGGTCGTTGTTACCGAAGGGTGGTGAACGGTCCGTGAGACATCGTCCTCGGGAATCCATTGCAGCCGAATTTGCATCGTCCAACTTGGAAATCAGGCAGAGTCCAGCTCTGAACCGCCAAGTATAAAGATCACTCACCAGGACGACTAGCAGCAGCGGAACACCTCAGTTCAGCCCTCTTCAGCAGTCGCACTTCAGCTTCAGCACTATCACCCACTTATACACAATGATGTTCTCTCGCGCCGTCGCTGTCGCCACCTTGGGCCTCCCCCTCCTTGCGGCCGCCACCCCCGTCGCCCTTGAGGCTCGTCAGTCCTGCAGCACGGGAAGCATTCAATGCTGCCAGAGTGTTCAAAAGGTGAGCCCAGGATGTCTTCGTCGAAGAGGGCGCACTGACATGTTGCCACATACAGGCTGATTCGGCATCAGTTGGAATCATCTTGGGGCTGCTCGGGATCGTCCTCCAAGACCTCACGGCCCTCGTCGGCCTCAACTGCTCCCCCATCAACGTCATTGGCGTTGGCTCGGGCAACGCCTGTTCCGCCAATGCGGTCTGCTGCCAGAACAATAACGTCGTAAGTGACCGTATGAGTGTAGACAGACACGAGACATCAGCTGATCGCGACTACAGGGCGGCTTGATCTCCATTGGCTGCGTCCCGGTTATCCTCTGAGGCAGCGGAGATGGCATTGGCCAAGGAATCCGAATAGATGACGAGATTGTGTCGCGTCGAGTGTACCAGTCAGATTGCTTTCTTGTAACCCGTGGTCGAATTGAATGTCATTGAGATAACCCCCAAAACGGAGTCGGCGTGTATGACGGAGCACTGAGCAGAGAGGATGGCGTACCTACTCAGACTGTCGGATGGAGAGCCTCGCGGATGCGGCCTTCAATGTGAGATGACTGCCATTACTCATGGTACGTCAGCGTATGGCCGATGTTCTTATTACACACAATCACTCACTTTCTCCACGATGATCACGCCTGTGGTACTGGCATGTGTGTTCTGTTTTGTGGGGCTGTTCTTAGTGAGATCCAGCGATTTCGACGTTTCGGCATCGGACAGCAATCCTCCAAGATACTCGAGTTCCCCGCAGCTACTACATGCGCCATCCACGACATTCATACAATCGACACCCTTACAACCCATACTTGTCTTAAAGCATGAGTTATAATTATCGGAGGTTATGGGTTACCAGAGGCTCTGAGGTATGGGTTATAGGGGTGTCGCCTGTACAAGGGAGGGAGTACGCCAGCAATCGTAAAACCCCAAAAGGGTCCTTGTATATGTCTTGGCAAGGCGGCGCAGCACTTCTTGAGGTGTTTCATGTCGTCGGCGTCCCGAGCGGGACTCTGAAGGTAAAAGCATCAGGCGTTAGCGGGACATTCAAATGCATCACGAAGGAGGAGCATCTCATTAATGCCGCCCTCCGTAATACGTACCGCGTGCTGCGTGCCGAAAGATTGTCTCATTGACCCGTCGCGCCGAACGCGGGTCCGGACTAGTTCAGCGCTCAATAGTACCCAGTTTATACCAGTGAGCTGAGAGCTCGCTCGGTATTACTCGTCGTGAACAGTGAACACTCACCAAGTTGAGGTTCTCTTGTGTGTATCCAGCGGAAGTTGGGATCCTGCGACATATAAGTTGACATATAGAGTATCGGGAATGTTCGCTGGCACGCGCAGAGGAGCGGACATGTAGCCGATCCAATATCAATGAGCTCCGCCAGCCTACGGGCGCCAACGCGTCTCGGTGTGCTCGCTCAAACGCGCCACATACATACTCACTATACTTAGCATGATGCATATATTCTTGCCCACGGGCCACGGGTATAGCTCCAGCCAATGCTCACTGCCTCGAGCTCGTCAACCCCATCTATGTACGACTCGGAGCTCAAGAGCATACCGAGATGGTGACTTTGCCAAACGCGGACTGAGGGGATGGCGATGGCAGATAGGATAAGGGAGTCGCCGGATTTCATTGGATTGTCGAGAGTTCTCGAGGCCTCGCTTGAGCAACGGGAGTCTGAGGCCTATGTAACAGGAATGGCTCGGCAAGGCGCGAGGCGCGACGCGAAATGGGCCGGTCCAAAGTGGGTGTGTGCCGAGGACCCAGCTGACTGGAAACCAGCCTCGCGATTCGCGCACTTTCGAAGGGGACACTTGCAGGTATGCTCAGGGTTGCGGGACGCTAATACGCGTCCGCACACTGCACAGACCTGGGGAATTGCGTATAAATACCAGAGGGTTGCGACGACAGAGTCCCCATCGCGTTCTCCCAGTTCGCATTCTCAGCCTCCAAGCAATCCAAACCACTCACAGTCACTCTTTCAACCCCCCTCACACTCTACGTTCTCTACCATGTTCGCCCGCGTTGCTGCCTTCTCCCTCCTTGCTCTCCCTCTCCTTGCCTCCGCCGGCCCTCTGCGCCGCGGTAACTGCAACACCGGCGAGATCCAGTGCTGTAACTCCATGCACAAGGTCAGTACAGCGATGTCTGGACTGCTCGTGCTCGATTGGAACGACAGTGACTGATGGTCTTCTCTCCCCTCCTCAGAGCGACGAGACCGCCATCTCGGCTCTTATCGGTCTTCTGGGCATTGACATCAACAACATCACCGGCATGGTCGGTCTCCAGTGCTCCGGTCTTTCTGCGCTCCCGGTCGGCAGCAACAACGCTTGCTCCGCTCAGCCCGTTTGCTGCGAGAACAACAACGTCGTAAGCACCAGTTCCTTATATGCAGGCTGAGAATCTACTGA
>AXZM01001001.1:0-27747 GCA_000743315.1 Lignosus rhinocerotis TM02
AAATGGGCAGGCATGAGACCTGGAGGGCCCCGGCGGGAGCGGGCGCCATCTCCACGATAGCATCTGCACGCATGAAGTCGATGTCCAGGGGCCAACAAGTCCGATACGAGTGCCCCCGTCGGATGGCCTCGAGGCATTTGTTACGACGTCTTCGAGTTCTCTGACGTCCTGACGACACAGACCGATGTGCCGGCTCGCCAGAGGACCGCGTGCTCGCGCCAGCGCGGCGATGAGCTGTCCTGCAACACCGCACGGTCAGGTCGCATTCATCGCCAAGTCTATTTGGCAGATACACATACCCATCGCAGCCCGAAATAGTGAATCACATGGCTGGTTGCACCATATTCAGGCAGGACGCACACCACTCCCTGCGGTGACCCAATATTTGCCAGTGCTGTCGAGCAGGAACACATACGGTACACGTCGAGCCGGCTGTCAGATAGGATGTTTTCTGTCAGGGATGTCTTGTGATTTTGACGGGTCCATCGACTGCGATTCGTCATGAGACGGGTGCAGAGCTGCACGCCTGTACAGCTCGTCCTTCTCCTATGCATTCGAAACTTGACTGGGCGACACGATCTACGTACCTGCACGCCAAATTCTCGCGTGATTGCGACCGACGCTGCTCAAGCTCGGGTAGCCTACACCGGCATGCACATCGTCCTCGTCTCCGACGCGCACGCGCATCTCCACAATCCAGAGGTATAAAGCCTGGCGAGCGACATGTCAGCATCCCTCAGAGCAGCACAACCAAGCAGCTCTCTCCACCCCCAACTCGCTGAAGAGCACGTTCGAAGCACACCCACCAGCCCACCCACCAACACGATGTTCGCCCGTTTCCCCACCGCGCTCTCCGTCGTTTCCCTTGCCGTCCTTGCGGCCGCCACCCCCTACCCGGGCAACGTCCCGCCCGCGACGACGGTGACGACCACCGCTACGACCACGGTCGTCAAGACGCAGACCCAACCGCCCGTCACGGTGACGAAGCCCGCCGGGACTTGCACTGCGTCCGCGCCCACGGTCACCGTGACCCAGCCGGCGAGCAGCTGTACTACCGGGCCCATCCAGTGTTGTGAGGCTGTCCAGAGCGTAAGCCTCCCCTGCATATCACAACAAAGTGCTTGTTGCTCACAGTCTCCACCGTACAGGCCAACTCAGCTCCGGGTAAGCTCATTCTAGGTTTGCTCGGGGTCATCCTCAAAGACCTGGATATCATCCTTGGGCTCAACTGTGACCCGATCACTGGTGTCGGTGTGGGCAGCGGCAACGCGTGCACTGCTGTCACTGTGTGCTGCGAGAACAATGCTGTCGTAAGTGGAGTTTTGCAGCCCGATGATATGAGAATACTCACCTGTTCACTGTAGGGTGGCTTGATCTCCATCGGCTGCATCCCCGTCTTCCTCTGAGCGATGCTGTCTGATGATAGAATACAGGAACCTCCACAGAAGATGACTGGAGGATTAGATAGGAGAACTGTTCGAATGGCTCTCATCTTTGGGGATGTGTCCTCCGTTGTACGCGGGATCATGAATTCATGTATCGTGAAGAGTGTCATGACGGACCTTTGAGCGACTTGAAGCCTGCAGAGTTGCATACAACCAATCGCAGGCGAGGACGGACCTCCTCCCAGCTAGAAAGCCGTGATAAGCGCTCGAAGGGACTTATCGCACAGTGTATCCAGTCGAAAGCGGGAATTGATGTGATGAGAGTATAATACAAATCAGTCCATGCGACCCTTCAGCGTACGCTTAATCACTTGATCCTTCGTCCTGTACGGAAACATATCAGCAAAATCTCGCATGCCAACCCTGGTAAACAGGCGAAACGAGAGAGACCCTCACAGAACATACACCTCCGCACCCCAACCTGAATACGCATCCCGATCGACTGCATTCAACAGCGTCTGTGCGCACGTCTCAAACAAGTCCTCGGGCTCCAGATCGGGCTCCCACAGGCCTTCCGCTACACCAAACAGTTTGCTGCTCGCGGTGCCGGCGACAACGAAGTCCTTTGCAAAGTTCAGACAGCCGATGAGGTCTGTCGCTGCGATGAACGGCTTGTATTCGCCCGTGTGCGTCTTCTGCAGCCCGGCCATCACAGGCTCAATGAAGTAAGGGCCGAACCGGCGTTCGTAGAGAGTGGAGGAGACAAGGTGAGCGAAGGTCTCAGGCTCGATTTCGCGTTCCTCTTTGATGGTGTACATGTTGACTCGGAATCGGAATGTTTCTTTCCTGTGGTGTAGAGCGCATTTCGTTTGTCTCAGGGGGTAGTCAATGGTAGACATGGACGCACAATGTTGTTACATCTGTTGCAAGACCGGGCAGACCCAGGAATATCCGGTCGGTCATGGGGAAGATCTTCACGAGGTGATTCATGAGGGAAGCTGTAGTAGAAGAGAGAGCCTGCGCACCTTCTGAAAGTTGGATGAGATACCCAAGGCCTGGTTCCCTAGTCGGAGGTCGGACGCGATGGCGACACACCCCTTCCCCACCATGGCGATCACGGAGCCACCGTTATATTCCATAATCGACTACGGCAAAGTAGCGATGAGTTTCCAGCGGACTACCACTTTCTGAAGTACTCACCATGTTGGGTGACTGCTATGGGACGAGAAGAAAGAGTGTTGGGGGGAATGGTGAGGAACGCGTAAGTGAAGCTGCAAAACAGCAGCTTCAGGTAAACGCGTATACCGACGCGTCAGTCCGTCACGCGCAGTCACACACATCACGCGACCCGGTACCCTATAATATAAGGTGCAGCGTGATATTACATATAATTACACCGTGACTTTCAGATTTCTGTAGCTAGCCAATCCCATTGCCGAGGTCGACATCGATTCACAATGGTTGAAAGACTCATTATAGCACGATATCGCTGGCAAGATCAAACAAAACATTGCAGACAAATCAACTACATTAATCCAAATGTTAAGCAGGGTACAACTTCTCCAGTCCACATGGTAGCCAACTCAGTTTCCTTTGAGCTCCTGCGCACGCGCCCTCAGTTCTTCCCTGGTCTATAAATGTGATGATGAGAATATGGAACTCTGCTGGGAGAACGACGGAAGGAGAACCGACCTTCGGAGGGGGCAAACTGTTGGCGATCTGTGGAGACGGGATGTACGGGTCCCGTGCATGGAAAGCAGCCTGTTCCGGGTTACTATTCAGCCCTCCACCAGGCTGGGGAGGCTCAAGGTCACGCGGGTCATTAGTTTTCTATTCAATCGTGGTTCCAGAGTCAGTGTCGATGACAGCACGGTAGTACGACTAAGACTTACTGCAGGGTGAGGCAGGATATGATAGGTCGGCTCTTCCTGTTGCGGGGCAGAGCCCTTCCCGGTGGTCTTCTCCTTGATCTTGTTCACGAAAGTGGACATGATATATGTAGTTTTGAGGAGGTAGGTGTGGGTTAAGGTGAAGCTGAGAAGCGACTTATAAGAGGGTATGAAGTGCGATGTATCACAATATTGTGTCGTCCCGCCGCCAGAGACCAAGGGTCTTATAGTACAAGAGGCGCAGCTGGAGCGCAGCTCCTCCAAGAATGACGAGATCGCGTGGAGAATGAGGAGATGCGCAGTGGCTTTGTCATGACGTCTGCTCCGGATCCTCTGCGATAGTCGTCCTTCCTTTTTCGGAATCGTGACACCGTAGAGTGCACCGGTTGCCAGACGAATGTAGACATGCGTTCCTCGCGGTAAACCGGCACAGAGGTGCTTACGGGGCGCAGGGTGATATTGGTTATTGTATACAAAGCTCAGGACGTAGATACTGTACACACAGCCTCGGAAAAGAGTACAAGCATTCATTTACTTCGAGAGCATCATCTGCGTAAAGTCTCTTTAGGATGGGGTATATACCAGTGAGTGACGAAGATAGGCATACCTTTACGAACTCTGCAGAGAAGCCGAATCGGTCAGCGTGATGCGCAATGTTGGTCATTCACATGATATACTTACCCTCGTAGTTGATTTGGCCGTCACCGTCAACGTCAGCTTCGCGGATCATCTCATCAACCTCAGAGTCAGACAACTTCTCGCCTGGAGAGCAGGAACGAGCGGGCCGTCAGCATCTCCCTACGTTTCAGCAACCATGTCGACGATCGCGAAGACTCACCGAGGTTAGTCATGACGTGCCGCAGCTCCGCAGCGGAGATGTAGCCGTTGCCGTCCTTGTCGAAGACCTTGAACGCCTCCTTGATCTCCTCCTCGCTATCGGTATCACGCATCTTGCGGGCCATCATCGTCAGGAACTCAGGGAAGTCGATCGTCCCGTTTCCGTCGGCGTCGACCTCGTTGATCATGTCCTGAAGTTCTGCCTCCGTCGGATTCTGCCCGAGCGAACGCATCACGGTACCAAGTTCTTTCGTGGTGATCGTGCCATCGCCATCTGTCAAGACGTTCAAATGTTCAGCAGACGCTCATATGCTCTGGAGGGCGGATGAAGACGACCCGAAACCTAGGGCGTTCGGGCGCAGATAAATGTAGATAGGGAGGGAAGACGGAGAAGAATGGATATGTGGAAAGGTGGGCGATGGGCGGAGGGGAAAGCAACGGTTGTCACGTTGTTGAGCGAGCGCACTCACCCTTGTCGAAGAGGGAGAACGCCTCCTTAAATTCTAGAGGTCGCAATCGTCAGCGTCGCGCACACCCACACAGCGGGAGCATCCCGCGTTAAGCGGCACGCATACCAGAGATTTGCTCTGTAGGAGGGGCGATAAGAAGTCAGCGAAAGCCATTCTTTGGGCACTATCACGAGGATATTCACTCACCTTCAGACTACAGGTTGCCAAGTATGCGCATTCATACTGGTCAGAAGCGGCTAGCTATTGCGCATAACGGAGTAGCGCACTCACCAGCTGATCAGCCATGATACGTGTATGATGCAAAGACAAGAACGAATTCGATGATGGAGGATGGGGGACGGGTTATGAGGTGCGGAAGATACGGCGGTGAGCGTACAGGTTAGAATCTATGATGAGCCCACGATCTGTCGGCAATCGCCAGACTGCCCGTTATATCCATCGGTTCCGCACTGGTTCACGCTTATCTCTACCACCGGCGGCATTGTCCCATGCCCTGCAGCTTCTACAAGCAGTTGCGCAAGGCTGTATGGCCTACAGGCAGCCGAGGAACACGGACGTGCACCATCACTTAATAGTTGGTGCAAAGAACAGAAGTCCGCATTAGTCACGAATAAGTAAAGATACGTAAATTTGGGAAGTCTCGCGGTTGTACTAGAAGAGCCTGGAGGATAATGCAACATCGAGACACAAGTAGTGGTAGTCCTCTCACGAGCTAGTCCCATTCATCGTCATCGTCATCATCATCATCGCTGTCTCCCATTCTCTTGTTCCGCTCCAGCAACGCAGCCGCAAGCGCAGCAGTGAGATCTCCGCCTCCGCTGCCTCCACTGGCAGTTGGCTCTTCTGCAGGCTGTGTTGTAGCCCGCGCAGGAACAGGGGAGTTGGTATCGCGACGCTTGAGCATGTGTATTCCAGCTCCCTGGATAGATGCTAAGAGTGCATCTCTGCCTGGTTGAGGTGCAGGTAAATCCGTCGGTGCGCTCGGTCCTCCGGAAGGAGGAGGTGGAGGCGGCGGAGGCGGGGGTGGACCCCCTCCTGCAGGGGGCGGAGGAGGAGGCGGCGGGGGTGGAGGAACTGCTGCTCCTGCGTGTAGGGGTGGAGGTGGGGGAGGAGGTGGAGGTGGAGGCGGGTAGGCGGTGGAGGCGGTGGTACCATGGCTGGAGCATTGCGTACGGGTGGCGGTGGAGGTACTGGAGGGGAACCTGCCGATGATGGTGCATCTGGAGCAGAGGTCATGCTACGTGGTGGAGGTCTGGACGGAGGGGCGGGTGGGGGGGAAGGGGGGTTGACTTCGGGGGCGGCGTGTACAATACGTCTTGGAGCAGGGGGCGGTGGCTTCTTCTTCTTCGGAGGCTCAGACTTCTGCGCATCCCGTACGAAATCCTTGATGAACTCCATGTTGTCCTGCAGTACGACGACCGGAACACCATGACCTTGGAGATCGTTTAAGAAAGCTTGCCACGAGGGGTCGACATTCGTAGAAGTGAATCCCTTGTCTTGATCGTAGCCCATATGTGCGACGTGCTTGAAGGACCCAGCAGTAGGACCTGATATCATCGACTTGTCAATCTTGCCACCTTTCTTCGAATCCTTCTTGGGCGTCCCAGATTTTGACTTTGACTTGTCTGGAGAACGATGACTCAACTGACTGCTAGAGCACATCAATAGCAGTACGCACCTGAGCCTGTCTTCTTCGTGGTTACCTTCTTGTAGAAAGATTTGGCTTCACTCTCATCGGAAAACACCACACCGATCATGCATTCCTATCCTCGCATGTGCATGTCAGTACGCGAGAGTAGCGCAATAACAGAGAGTAGGAACGACTCACGTCCCCGGGGAACGAATGGAAGTAGGGCCTATCCTGGAAATACTCGAACCCCTCATAGAGCTCATGCTCCCAGATGATGCCCCTAGTACCCGACAGGTCGACAAGTTTCAGATATAACACACCCTGGGTATCCTTGACAAATGCGAGAGCTCCTTGTAGACCGGTATACGACCACTCGTCAGGTTTCGGGTGGGCGTAATAGATACGAGCCAGCGCCGCAGTAAAAATCTTGTTGGTCGGGGCATTCACCGCGGCCTTGACCTTGACTCTCTCTTCGTTGGTAAGAGTCGACTGTGCCGGCATGCTGAAGATTGTCTGATAGATACGTTGGGAGGAGACAGAGGAGAATTAGGACCACGGAGGGCAGCGACCTGCGCCCCTTGACTGCACAGGACCAAGTTGTAGACGGCGAGATCGAATGACGTGCGGAGCACAATAAGGACCTTACTTATCAGAATTGGCTAAATTACTGACTGATAATGTAACAATGGAGTAAACCAAAAAAACTGGTGAGACCAACGCTGCCTACTACACCAGTACTACTTAGCGTTACCTGAGTGTATAAAGAGCTGCGAGGCTCGCAAAAGAGAGCATCTGGACCAGTACATCCTCAAAATCGATTGCAGTCGACTTCCAGCAGGGTCAACATCATTCGCCCTGTTACTACAAAGACGCAATAGCCTGACAGCAATATTCTCGACACAAAAATGGTGGAATTGACTACGCCCCTGCACCGGATATCAAGTTGTTCAAAGACTTGATGGATTCCAATGCAAGCGTCCAGCTAACCACCATCCTCCGTCAGACCAAAACAGCGAGAACGCGCGTGAGAGTAACATACCTCTTCTCAGGCTTTACAGATAGTTCCGCATGTACAAGCTCGCCTCCTCGTTTGAATATGAAGTGACTTCGTTGTGTTTTGCCTCCTTTGCCTGCGCCTAACGCGGTGATCAGCACACGCTGAGGGTCGGACAAGAGCGAGTAGGGCAATTCTTTCTATGGACATGAGAATATTAGCGTAAATCAAAGAGCACGCAACGTCCCATTGCTCGCCTTGGTCTGCCATTTGCTTTGCGCAGCAGGCTTGTCTGCGCTCAAACAGTACACGTCGAAATTGAAGGAGGTGAACTCCGCGTAATTTTCACGGAACCCACAAGCTTGCTTTGTGCAGCCCGCTGTACAGGAGATTCGCATCAGTTTGTTTTTGTGCTCTGTTGTACTTTGACCTGTCTGCGTACGCACGAGTATCAGCCTTCGGGACCAAGAAGAAGACGACGCCTTTTTCAGCAGCCAAAGTCGCAATATCCACTTCTTCATCCTTCTCATTTTTCAAAATGTACGAAGGCAGTAGAGATCCAATCTCAATGGGCTGGAGGGCTGAAGCAGATGAAACCTGCCAAATCAGCCTTGCTCGTGCTCTACAACTTGAGGCGTGAAGACAACCTTCGACCTTCCCATCACCAGTCACCTTTCTCTCTGAGACATTTTCGCCCTTGCTCTACATTGGCCCATTGTGTCAGCAGTCCCGCATCCCAGAGGACTTGAGATGAATAACTGCAGAGGACCTCACCTTCTTGATTGCGGGGGCTCCCTCGCCACCAGTGTCACCACCGTCTACGTCTCGGACGGTCCTCTTCTTCGTCCTCGGAGTAGCCTTCTTGCCCGGCTCCGTCACAGAGTCACTTTTTGGCTGGGCAGAAATTCGCGAGGATCTCCTTGTGGGCTCAATGGCATCCGAGGACGCCTTCGCGCGGGGTGCCATGATGTGTGACGGTGGTCTGAGAAAGAGCAACGTACCATGCAAGTTACATGTAGGCCATGGTTAGCGTGGTCCGTGCGTTTTTCCAGAGCCCACGGGGCATACACTCACGCTATCGTCTTTCTATTATATCGTCATTCGCTAATGGGCCTTCGTAGCTGCTCGGTCGTCGGTGAGAGGGAGATGGAGATCATGATAGCCTACTGGATGATTGGGCCAGACGGGGAGATTGCGAGCCACATACTGCTTACACTCTCCGATCTGGCTTCTGCAAATTCTTTGATTCGAGAGCAAACAGTGAGGGAAGCGATGCTATCGAGATACCTAGCTGTAAATTATCGAGGACTACAATCTGCACTGCAGCTACGGCGCATGAGATACAGTCATCGCCAGTTTCCTGCCAGCGACAGAGAACGTAACTCTATGGTAAAGTAGCAGGCATCACTGAATGGAGAGACATGGAGGTATGTATGCAAGAGTGTCTGAGTGGGTAAGATGCGGGGGAGATAGTTGATAGTCCATGCATATCGAAACGAGTGTGGTCATCGTATCTGCGAGCGACCGCGTAGACATCCGCCCGCTACCATTCGTCAGCTTTCCCATCAGATGGCGCACCGTAAAATGTGACGTACCTTAGGGGGTCGGTTCGTCTGTCTCCTGTATAGAACCCTCAGATGCTCTTCTTGTAAGTGATGCTGGCCTGGGGGTAGAAGGTGAGATAGGGCTTGCCAAGGTTGTGCCAGGAAGACTATTGGCCCTCTCGATTGGCGAGGGTCCGCTCTGGCTATTCTGACTGTTCTGGCTGCCCTGGCTGTCCACGGATAGAGTTGAAGAGGAAGAGCGCGTGCGGCGAATGTATGGTCTTGGCGGAGGCTTCTTTGGTTCCTGGGGGGACGGTGGAAGTGGTTCCTGAGTGACGCTCTCAGCACCGTATTCGTCCACCATCCGCGGCGGCGGTCGTTCCACCATTGCCTCAAGCAGCTAGCATGGTATGAGACGTTGGTGGATAGGCATAGATCCCTTAAACGACTACACATACCTCCTTTCGTAGCTCCTCACCGGCGTATTCGCCTTCCATTTCTTCTGGTGTGAGGAGGACAGCCCCCTTCCTAAAAACCTCGCCTTCTTCTTCTACGAGTTTCCGAGATCTGTAACAGCCATGAGCGAAAATGGCAAATCATTGAATCTGTTATATGCTTACAAATCTGTGGGCGATACTAGTTCATCGCGATCTGGCGCGACAGGGGGACCTTCACCGTCCTCGTCGTCAGATTCCGTGATTAAGAACGTGGGACTGAGAATGCTCTCGACTGGCTCAGGTTCGGGCTCTGCACGGCCCTTGCCTTTATCCACGCGCGGTGTAATCGGCTCGTCGTCGGACAATTCTTCACCAACATCAGCGGTGGTGCTGCTGCTAGCCGCTGTGTGACTGGTACGTCCATTACCTAGTACTTCGCCAATCTGTATACCCAGTCCTTGCAGCTTCAAACTCTCGGGTTTGGTCTCAAGCCGGCCAATGAGCGCCGTAAGGTCATCGTTCAGCGAGAGTAACATTTCCAAACGTGTTGGGTCTGTCGTCCTCTCGATCGTGGCAACGATAGACTTCATCATTCCGTGCGTCGATTCAATGAGTTCCGCATCGAGACTGACGATGGGCGATGGAGGCGCCGAAGAGGATGATGAAGAGGGCAAGCGGGAAAGCACATCCTCAAGCTGTCTCTTACGAGCACGAGCCTGTGAGACGACATTCGCTTCGGTCTGTTCCGCAGGAGTATGGATGTCAGTCGTGCCCTGGGTACGAGAAGACGGTAGTTCATTCTGCTCATCGACCTTTTTCTTGTCGTCCTCCCGTATTGATTTCGCGAGCTCGCTTTGCTCGATCATCCCCCAGACGCCTTTGGCCTCGCCCCTTCCACCCGACCCAGCGTGGGAAGCTTTCTCGGCCTCCTCAGTATTCCGAACGCAGGATTCAAGGATATCCCGACACATGCTATCAACACCATGAGCAGCTTGCAGCAGAAGCCAGAACGTCTCACACCTACCGGGCCATTTCCTCGTCGCCTGGAGGAATATTGAGATCCAAGCATCGCATGATATGGTTTGCCTTGAGACCAGAGCTTAACGCCATCACACCCGCAAGGTCAAGAGTATTCGTCGTCAGGTCCAGGTGTAATAGAGAGGCAGATTCTGGCAAGAACTCAGCAAGAGCGATAGCACCTGCGGATGTCATAGAAGTCGACGACAGGAACAAGCGTTTGAGGGCATTGTTTAGCGTGAAAGCTGTCCTCAACGACTGAATCTATGGTGCCAGATTACGTCTGGTGATAAAAGATAGAACATCTGGACGTACCCCTTCCAAACCAGGACCACAGCAAGGATTCTTGCTGAGATCGAGCGTCTCCAAGCACGAATTGTACTTCTGTGTACCAAGATAAATAAACCGCTATTTCGAAACCATACACACTCACCAATGCTTCAGCTATGGCAGTCAAGCCAGTAACGTCGAGCTTGTTCTCGCTCAAGTTGAGGACTTTCAATGTACGATTGCGCTTCAGTACTTGAGCAATGTACGTTATCCCGGTCCTGATATCGTTCCCTTTCAGGTCCAATGTCTGCAGCGCGCCAAGCCGGGGCAGGTTATCCAGCGCCCGAACTTGTTCGAGAAGTGCAGCACTGGGGCCGTGCTTAAGCGACATATCGATATTTCGGTTAGCGCCATTCGGGTGAGCAGGTGGTGGTGGTGGTACGGGATGGCGCGCCGTCACACCACCTTGCGCAGATGATGCTATAATGGGTATCGGCTTTCCTGAAGGGGATAAGGGGTTTGTGTGTCCAGGTGTCGGTACGCCAGTGGATGCTCCACGTCGGGATCGGGGTATATAAGGCGTGTATGTGGTCTGAGGTGCCGCTGATGGATGTCGGGGTGGTGGCAGAATTGGTCCTGCCTTCAGCGGTGGAGTGCTAGTTTCATTCGTGCCATTCGTTCCGGGTAGAGGGCGGGCAGGGGAAATAGGTGTTTGGGGTGGAGAAGCGAAAGATCCTAGGCTAGATGTTGAGGTGGAGGGGGAAGGGGGCACGGATCCGCCATCTGTTGTTACGGGGAAGCGGTCTGGATAGTCCTTAATCATGAGAGCGATGGCAACAGCGCCTGTTGCACTTATGCGGTTATGTCGCAGGGAGATGTTCCTCAAGGATGACTTCCGCACCGCGTGGGCTGTGGGAGCATAAGGGATTAGTTGTCGGTGATGTGGATATACACTCACCGAGCGCATCGAGCGCTTGTGGTTTCAACGAGCAATCGTCTAACCGCAATGATACCAAACCAGGTGTTGGTGCGTCTGGAAGTGCGGTTGCAATGTACTCGATTGCCTTCTTCTCAAGATTGTTCTGGGACAAGTCCAAGAACTGCAAGGCTCGGGCTTTCGATAGATATGCGCTAATGAGACGGAAGGCGGGCACCTTCAGTCGCCGGTTGGAAGATACTGAGAGGAAGGTGAGCGTATTTGGTATCAATAGAGAGTGCAAGATAGGCTTCAGAATCTGCAGAGATAATGAACACCGTGTTGGGCACTACGTTTAACAACATGCACACTTACATGCTCATCCAGATCACACTCCTTGAAAACCAATTTACGCAATCCCCACTCGATTGTGAACACATCGGAAAGCACGGATGCACTCCCAATGTTCAACTGGATACCGGAGAAGTCGACGGTACGGGGATGAGCACCACCTGCCCTCTATGAAACACCATGTGGCCGATCAGCCAAACAGTTGAGAGCAGCAGAAACACCGAAGGCGAGGTGCGCAACTACACATCGTGTTGAACACAGCAAAATCTCCAGAGCTAGAGGTTATGCAGCAATGCAACGACTAGTACGGATCTCTCCCCCATTGAAGCCGCTAAGATGGTAGACACACCTTGAACGCAGCGGATATAGCGGGGTCTGGGGTTTCCTCCCGACCATTACAGCACTCCCGATAGAACGCCTCTACCTTGTCCATACTCCACCAATCATCATCCACACACGAGTCGGTAGAGGCATTCTTGCCGCGGACAATACGCCTTCTCCGTTCCAACTCCCGTTCCTCTATACAGCGTTTCTCCTCCTTCAAGGTCGGCGTTGATGGTGGATTTGCGGCCAGAATAGGATAGACCGTGGTCATCTCCGGGAGGATGAAATGCGCACGCTTAAGCGTAGTAGCCTCATCGTTAACGGGAGTGGTTTGGTTTTGCGTAGGTAGGAGTTTAGAGAGTCGTGCGAGCGAGAAGAACGACTGCTGTGGAGGCGGAGGGCGCTTTAAAATCGACTTTCCCGGCGTCGGGATAGTCACTGCAGACGACGATGCGGACGGTGACAGCATCGCTGCATGTCAGTTGGATGATGGTGCTTGGGCGAGAGGCAGGACGAGCGACGGAACGATCAGACCGGTTCCCTTATTGAAGTCTTCATTAGGCGATCTTAATCCTTCTTATTGAAGCTAATTATGATGAATCGTTCAATTGCTTACTCGTTGTTGCAAACTTGTCGCAATCGTTTGAAGACCATTAATCTCTTCACAGGGTTACAGTACCAGCATTATTACTACCGACTATAGTTCCACGTGGCCTCCACAGAGTCCAGCCCAGGCACCCCTCTCGCGCCTGCCAGTTGCGAATCATCATCGATTTGCTCAAGTACTTCAAGTTGTGATGTCCAATGCACGATGATGTAAGTAGTATATAAGTCCTTATTTCCAATACGCTCTGTCTCAGATATATTCCTGTGGCAAAGGCTCACTTTCTACCAGCCATGTACTCATGGTGGTGCTGACTCATGGTCTGATCCCTCGTAATATGTCATTTATACATAGAAGCACTCAGTAAGGGCACGGTGGTGCAGAATGACATGTGTGTCTGTATAGATCTCCTGTGCAAGTTATGTCAATCCCGTGACTCCCGTCCCATACTGACTCCACCTCCGACAGTCACTGACACATACATCGATGTTTAACATACCGAAGACAGTGATCCCCGCCACGCAATGGCTCGTCTGATGGTGTGCAATATCGTTCTGGCATGATTGGCGTGACGTCTGTTTCAGGTTGTACGAGGCGCCATCATGTTGTACGAGGCGCCATTACGCACGGTATGTCACAGAAGCTAACCTCGGTTGTACGAGGCGCCATCACGCACGGTAAGTATGTCACAGAAGCTAACCTCCCGTATTCTGATGCCCTCCTCGCCATCTTGACCCGGAGTGCATGAAGCTGTGCATACGGACATGCGTCACAGTGACAATGAAGATTCGTGGGCCTCGAGGCGGTCAACTCCGTGGGAGTGCAGCCTCAGGGACACTGCCCCTCGTACTCAGGCGGGGCGGCGTCTTGGGTGAGACTCGCTCTTTTCGGCCACTGGCTAGAGGCAGACAGCCTCAGACAGCTCGACATGAATATTGCCGTCATGCGCTTACTGGAGCCGGACGAGAGGTTTACGATAGCGCTCTTGATATCGTGGCGAGGCTACGTTCCTGTTGAAACCGTTCATTCGTTCCGTTTCGCGGTAAGAAGTTGTAATTGCTTGCCCCAGGGGCTCTATTCGTCTATCATGGACATACAAAACATAGGGACACTGACGATATCTAATATACTGCCGGCTATAGTAGAAGTAGATAAGAAAAGAGGTAGAACCTGCCACCGATATTATGGATTTTAGCATTACAGGCATCACGCTTGGAGAAAGATGCTCAATAGACATCCATGTAGTCTCTACTACAACGGGCATACAACCTCGCCCATCGGCCGCCGTTCCACTCGCGAATTCTTGCCCAACAGTCATGAGGGGAGACCTTTTCAACCCATATCCTATGTCATAATTTAGCTCAAACTTGTCAGAAGTGTCAATATGCACTCACAACACGGAGCATAGAGCGAAGTCGGCGTAGGTCACTTCACGACCCATCGCCACGATGCCATCCCCACCAAGGATGTTTTTATCAAGAATAGATGCCAGGAAGTTGAACTGCTCTTTGACGGCTGCCCATGCCTGCTCACGCTGAGGGCCGACAAGCGCGGTGGGAGGAGGGCTGGGCCCCCCACCATGTCTGAAATGGGCTTGGCTACGCTCGGGAAGGCGTTGATGGGTGAGGGGAACAAGGATGGGGAGGAGGGGCTTGACAAATATGTCCTGGAGATAATAAACGAAAAGAGCCTGTAGGGCACGGGACCCCTCAGGGAAAATAGGGCGAGCTGGATATGTCGCCTCGAGATGGTCGGCGATGACATTGACGTTAGAGAGGACAACAGGCGCGTGTCTAGAACGCATGGGGTCGACGATTACGGGGAGTATGTAGACGGGACGACCGTCGGGTTTGTACGAGGTGGGTTGCGCTCCGATAGTGCGTAGCGTCGCTTCAATGTCCGAGAACTCGATCCACACTGTGCGGTATGGGAGACGCTTGTAATTCAAGATGAACCTATAATGATGTCAGAACGCGGAGATAAACGGAGAATGAGCTTCGCACCTTATACGCCAGATATTCGGGGCCCAGGGTTGTGGTATCGTAGAGTGTATGTCGTAGAGGGTAATCAGGGACTGAGACATTGTCGCTTGAAGCACACTCTGTTTGCCGTTCATCTTTTATTGTAAGGGATTGGAGCTCCGGACACAGTAGCGCGCGCAAGCAGAGCGCGGAGGGAGGATGCAGACTGATTGGCGGCGTGAGGTTGCTCCCATCGAGAAAGTGATGTGGCCTGAAGCATCACTCCGGAAGACGGAGCTACGGGCTCCGGAGTGCTCTTTACGTTTCATGGGCGGAGGCCTAGGATAGCATCCATAATACGTCGGTAGCCTCTGGATCATCGCTGGGAAACCTCCCAATCACTCTGAAGATACAGCTCCGGATTAGATCTGAACTCACGAAAGACTTCGAGCCGAACAGCCATTGGTCAGAGAGGAGACTTGAGGCACTAGTGATCATGACAGCGGTCAGAGTGAACACGTCTGTTCGTTTGGGACATCTCGTACCTGTGTGCCCATCCTGATGGAACAGCTCTGGCATGTATCGGCGGACTGGTGAACAAGGGAGACGAGAGATCTTCAGATTCAAAACGTGGATGAGAATGGTTAAGCGGCAAGTCGTCAACACAGCTTGTGCCACTTTGGGAATAGGTCACACTCTCCCACGCGTCTTCTGTACTATGTCCGTACTGCCTCACACAGGATCGCCTTCTCAACGCAGACTGCAGGAACTATTCACACAAAAGACGACTCTGCTTCGCTTCCATCTCAGCCCCGTTGTCTTTCTCACTCCCCTAGGTCTTATGAACAATGCAGGGGCTGTTCCACCGCTTTCAACTCGGACGGCAATGAGACTGACTGTAAACAACGAAGCGATAAGGACGCTCAGTGCTCATACCTGTTGTTAGAGAGTCAACGGGATGTCCGCGTTAAAAGGGACACCGCTAACAGAGTTACCTTCCGCTCGCCGGAGCAGAGGACTACGCTCGGTCCTCCAAGTCTTCTGGCCATGGGGCTGTCCCCGTCGCTTCCCCGGAGTCCGCATGAATGGTGCATGACTGATATTTCCTTATCTTGCACTGGAGAGATTTGTTTTTACGCAAAATTACAGCGACTGCATTGGTCAGGCGAGAATGCGCATTCGATGCGAAACTACAGCGACTGCATTGGTCGGGCGAGAATGCGCATTCGATGCAAGAATCACCGGGTCGCCTCCTCATCATGTTCTCGTCCAGATTGTTGTATCCGTATATGTGGCGCATGAGTCATACTCCGGTTTTCCCATACGCAGGTCTGCCGATATACAATCCCTCCAAGTACGGTGCTAGCGCATAGCCTACCCATCCTCGAGGCGTCGCTCGCGGCCAAGATCCCTTCGTCACTGCTCGAGATGCAAGGATGGGTGTCATTGCTTACAATTGGATACGTATCCTGTTACGCCAATGAATGTTATCTGCTAGTCTTCTCTGTCCGGCGATCGCCAGAGCATGACGTTGGCAACCGTCCAAACCGGCAATGATGGCTCTCCTTCTCCGACGTCACCTGGAAAGACGTTAAGGTGCAGGTACCTGCCGCCGATTCAACCCCAATCCTTGCAATTGCGACGGATAACCCCCGGTAGTTGCTCCTGGCACAACTTCGTTGGTACTGCCGCACCTTCTCAGCTCCGCTCATGGTTTCCGCAGAAATTCTCACCGTATGCCTCGAGGCATTTTGGACCACCTAGAACGAAGCATGAACCCTTGATTCGTCCATCGCCAGGGCCTCTATGCCACACGGTTGGATATAGACCCTCTTCTGTGGTGTGTAAGGGTATGTTCCTCAATCGCCATCTCTTAATAACCCTAATGAGCCCTGAGATTCCAGGGGTCTGTAACTCGATGAATCATGTGCTTGACCAATGGAAGCAATATCTACGCAGAACCATGAGCCATGCCATGAGAAAAAAATACTCGGAGAGCCGCTGGAATCTAAATTTGGGTGATCAGTAGGTACCGCATTTTTATTTCACGTTATGCACTGCTCTGCCTCCAATGTTCTGGTGCAATTTCGCATGCGGTAAGTGATCAAGAGCAACTTCATTGAGGTTCCACAGTGAACGGAGCATACATACGAATAGAACGTTACTGACGCTTCCGACAGTCAGGCTCAGAGCAACAGCCACATGGCACTGACCTCCGCAGGTCCTACGGTTGAATCGTCAGACCGCCGGGTTCATGTCTGATCCAACACCCAACACAAGGACACACGGCGTGGACCAAGCTTGGCTTGATCTGTCCCCAGCTGCTGCTGGTTGGTCGTTCACTGCGTCACACGGTCTAAGTCCCATATCACAGCTTTATCATCGCATGACGCTACAGTCCCGGGATTATAGCTTCACTTCATCTGCCCACTATCAGGATATGTCTGGTTGGCCGGTATCCCCGAGCACCCGCCCCTCAGAGTCCACAACCTCCGACCTACCCACCTGCCCATTGTACTGCGATCACCTCATTCAGAGCGCTTGTCTTTCTCGGAGATACAGAGGGCGGACACAAACGAGTCAGCCAGTGCAGCCCTCTGCCATCATGTCTATATTTTTTGTTTGAGCCAATCAAATTGGTACCCACTATTGGTACTGTTCTGCGACCTTCCAACATACTAGCACTGACAGCAGGGCTCATCCCAAGTAATTATGCAGATCGCAGTATGTGACTTGGAAGTCTGCAGCCCACGTACTGTACAGTTGCTCGATTCAATCACATCGATCTTATAACCCCTGCTTCTGCGCGAGATGTTGTGACTGCGACATCTCATGCTAGTATATGCCACAAACACCACCTCTGTGTATCGCACGTGCTCACCGACGCACGTTATGACGGCCTAGCGTTACAGGATAGTGCTCCGGCTTCGTTATCCGGCGAACTCTGCATTTCGGACCATAAAAGGCAGATGTGATAATGAGACGGATAGTCCAGAAGTTACAGTAACGGCTGCGCGTGGTGCATTTGCCGTATATCCTATTTCCGCTATTGCTACACACACTCTTGAAGACCTCTCGGACATACGCATGAAACGTAAGCCTGTTTGGCCTATGGGTGAATAAACCGGTGAATGCCCGGACCTAAGTGCTAAGGGTTAAGGGAAGAATTGGCTGCATTTCCCGTCAGGTCGCGCACGTTTGTCAGAATAGTACTACGGCTCTCACAAGCACCAGTACCGTCTGCCGCTTTTACCCCTATGAATCAACTGAGCGGTACGGCTGGTTGTGAAGATACGAAAGAGGGCAGACGTAATGTGTCTCCCGGATCCGTACAGGTTACTTGTCTCACATACACGCAGTCCACGCCCTGAAATGCATCTGACATTCCTAGCAAGAGGTGCAACTATGTCGAGCAAGAAGAGGCGCTATCGTGTTCTTTCCCAGCGCATTGCATGAACATGGCCGGCCTGACAGACGCTTTGCATGAGTTCGTCGCATCCTGTTGTTTGATCGAGAGTCATGTATCTCGAGAATGTGCTCCTCGCCAATGTGCACAGTGCAGGGTAGGACGAGACATCGCTGAGTTGCCATGGTTGGTTGTATAAGGTTGTATACCTGCACACTTGGAGGCTGGAGCTACTTGGAGTCGAGGAGCGGAGGCAACGTCGGGCCGGACCCGAGGCGCTCATGGAATAGATCACGATGAGATCACGTCCAAGCTCACTCAGCCGTGAGAGTGGGACTCTGGGAGCATACGTGAAGCTGACAGAGGGCGACAGACTGCTCACGATCCCACCTTAACCGCAACCACCATCATTACACCGCACCTGCAACCATGACTACCTCTCTCGATGCTCTCAAGCAGACCGGCACCGTCGTCGTCGCCGACTCTGGAGACTTCGAGTGTGAGTCCCTCTGTGTGCCCGATGCGCTTAGATTGAATCATCGGGAACGACTCCATTACTGATTCCGTTGCGCACATCGCACAGCTATCGATGTCTACAAACCTCAGGATGCAACCACTAACCCTTCACTCATCCTCGCTGCTGCGAACAAACCCGCCTACCAGCGTCTGATTGATGCTGCCGTCGAGGCTGGAAAGAGCAAGGGCGGAAGCATTGATGATCAGGTTAACGCTGCTATGGACCGCCTCGTGAGTTCTCATAGCTTCAGGATATGCGCATTCACTCTGTCAATGCCGCCATCTGCTCATGACGGGACATTTTAGCTTGTCGAGTTCGGCAAGGAGATCCTGAAGATTATTCCAGGCCGTGTCTCGACCGAGGTAGATGCCCGCCTGTCCTTCGACAAGGAAGCTACCAAGAAGAAGGCCAAGGAGCTCATTGCGCTCTACGACTCCGTCGGTGTAAAGAAGGAGCGCATTCTCATCAAGATCGCTTCGACCTGGGAGGGTATTCAGGCGGCTCGAGAGCTGGAGCGCGACGATGGCATCCACTGCAACCTCACTCTCCTGTTTGGCTTCGCGCAAGCCGTCGCCTGCGCCGAGGCTGGTGTCACCCTCATCTCTCCCTTCGTCGGCCGCGTACGTTCAAATCAATTGTTAATAGTGGAGGAGGAGGTTGAGATGGTCTCCACAGATCGTTGATTGGTACAAGAAGAACAAGCCGGGCAAGGACTATGTTGGTGACGAGGACCCTGGTGTGCAGTCGGTGAAGAAGATTTTCAACTACTACAAGCAGTACCAGTACAAGACCATCGTGATGGGTGCTTCCTTCCGGAACGTGCGTCCGGATCGCAGATCTCACGATAAGCTTTACTGACATTACCTGCAATCACAGTCTGGCGAGATCAAGGCTCTTGCAGGCGTTGACTTCCTCACCATCTCCCCCTCATATCTTGAAGAGCTTAAGAACGATACCGCGCCGGTTCCCAAGCAGCTCGACGCCGTTCACGGTACGTCCGCATCACAGCCACACCGCATGCATCTATACATTTGTTCCTCTAGCCACTTCTGGCCAGCCTATTCCCAAGGTCTCGTACATTGACGACGAGGCTGAGTTCCGCTGGGCACTCTGTGAAGACGAGATGGCGACAGACAAGCTCAACGAGGGTATTCGGAAATTCGCTCAGGATGGTGAGACGCTCAAGACGCTCCTCCGCAAGAAGCTCTCTGCGTAGTTCATCGTATCCTGGCTTAGCATATTGGCGTTTGTCGCGAGACCGACAGAGGAAAAGCAGCAGTTTTAACTCACCTGTGTAAAACCTATCTCAATCAAGTCATATATAGACCTGCATTCATGAAAGTTTGAGCAACGTTGCGAAACGTATGCGCTCGATATCGTCGGACGCTCACAGTCATATTCGACTCCTAATAGCCTGAGGAGGGTGCTCTCACCTCGATATGTATCGCTCCCTTTACAAACCCTTGCGCCGTCAGGAAAGCGGACAAATGCGAACAAATGTGAACCGCATAGCTATAAGCGCCCTAGACTTGGAGCCTCCATTAATATTCTACATTGCATATGATATATGATTAGTTACAATGCGACCACATCGATATCATTCTGTCAATACTCCACCTATACACTCATAGTCGGGAGTTGGGGACTAGTATTGGTGCTTGTCACCGTTACGATAGATAGAAATTACGCGGACAGTCCAAGACCTCGTATAGCAGGTTAATGAACTCGTGCACGGTGACACTGAGTATGGTGATCATGCTGATGCCAGTGACGTTCTCGGTGTCGCTCCGGGGTACCCGCTACCGAATGCCCGACGCGACCGGGACGTGAGTAGAGCCTTGGTCATTGCGAATTACATACCACATATCGGCCACATATGTTCTCCGCGGTCTCCCCCTCATTGATATCCTCAGTGTCAACAGCATTTTGTCCTACTCGAGCTACGATCAGACTTTCTTCCTCCGAGATACGGATTTTTGGGATCTGTCCAAGATATGTCTGTATTATATGAACAGGAAGGACTGTATATACGTCACAGCGTGCGGCGGCAGGATACCTCTGCCGTTCAAGTTGAAGTTCGCGTTTCGACGTCGCGTCTGACGCTCTTCCCCCTTTCCCATTTCGAGTTGCGCACATCTCTCCGACTTTGAGCAAGTTCGTTCCCGTCCTGCCCGTTGACCCTCTGTCTCACTGCTCCTGCCCAACACTCCTGCGACATGTCCAGCGAGAAGGCGCAAAACGGGGCCCCTGCAACCTCTTCAAATACTGCCGAACTGTCTTCTAGTATCTGGGACAAACTTCCGCCATGGGCTGCTTCAAATCTCCGCTCGTGGAAGTCGTGGAAGGTGTTATTGAGATGCTGGGTTGTAGCCTGGGTCTGCTTCGTGATCATGCTCCCGGATAGGTCTTTAGCAACCTTAGGGAATACGTGCGTCCATTCTTCGTTGGGTTTTGATCCGTCTGAGCGAAGTGGTCGTGTGTATAGAGCATTCTTTGCTCTCTTATTGAGCATCATGCTCCCGCCCAACATGCCGGTGCAAGTATTCATGATAGTGAGTCTTTGTGAACGCAACATTGCTATCTGTGCCACGGCCCACCACCATGTGCTCATCGGCTAGAAGCCCTGCTATGTCGGCGTGTTATTGCGGCAATGAGCTGACCCCTTGATAGGTCATCACAACACTGGTCTTCGGTATTGCACTCGGCTGGGCCATCTCCTGTGCTGCAATGAAGGCTGCACTTACTGTACGGAATCAGGAGCTTGTGCAGCAAACCTTGCAGAAGGAGACACAGAGGTCCGTCATGATATCGTGCAGTGCCTAGAGTGCCATACTAACTTGCTATGCAGTGCTGCTGGTCTTGCCAACCCTGATGCCCTGTTTCGTGTAGGCATCTTCAATGGCGACTTCTTAGATACTCGGTACGTCCTCTCATGGCAGTCCATTGTGTCAAGCAAGGAACTAATACCGACGTAGCTCATCAGTGGTTTATGGCTTTTTTCTGGGATTCGGTTGCTTCCTGTTCGCACTGATCCGAGCATATACACCGAAGTTGACGCTTATGAGTGTGTTCGGTACCATCGCAATTGACATATTTTGTGTAGGTGCCTCCATGCCCAAACTCTAAAGTAATTCTGACAGGATATGGAAACAGAGCTTTGGCCCCCTCTTCCCCTTTCCCCAGTACACACTTCTGAATTCCATGCTGACGTCAGTCGCGGTGTATATTGCCATCGCTTTGGTCTTCATCATCATCGCATTCCCGGAGTCGATGAACCACTCCTATCTGGCATCTTCTGCAGAATTGCTCGACAAGTTCAGAGGAATTCTCGCCTTGCAGGATGATGTCCTACGGTCAGACCCTTATGATCTTACTGTCGGGAAACCTCTTGCGACAAAAGTTGCGATGGCCTCAGTCAGGATGTTAGCAGAGCTTCAGACTCGTGAGTATGGCCATGCCGATACAGCATGGATCTGTTGTTTATGCGCATACAGTCATGTCGCAAAAGCAGATGCTCAACCTTGAGTTCAGTTGGGGGAGATGGAATGGCGACGACGTCCAAGAGATGCTTGAACCGATGCAATTGGTTGCAACCCGCCTAGGTCTGCAACAGTCCACCGTCTCTGTATTGCGCTTTGCTCATGCTTTCATGGTTGAAGCGGCTCTCAACCACTTTGCCAAGTTAATAGTACATCCGACAATTTTATTGGAGTCCAAAGAGGTTGATGCTGATTCAGTCGACGAGACCACGGCTGGGAGCGGAATCGTAGGCGACACCTATCTTCTTCGTCAATTTCGCGAGCGCAATGTTGCGGCAGAAACAGAGTACAACGTTCGTTTGATTGACATTGTCCCGACCATCCGCGACGCCACCGCCGACTTGCGTTCTGCAGGCCTATCTGTCCTTGAGGCTCTTAAGGAACTCATCATCTGCGTCAATACGAAGCGATACAAGCGCGCCACTGTCGAGCAGGATGCGCGGTTTGTGCAGCTCCACAGGGCCTTGTCAGGCTTGCGTACTGCCGTGGAGGATTTCAAGAGTGACAGGCGTCTCCTCCTTCTGCAGCCATACCAGCATCTGTTCGAGAAAGCGGACGCGGGCGTGCTGACGACTATCCCCCTCCGCTCACTGTACATGGCCTATGTCTTCACCTCCAACTTGACCACTGTATCGAACGGCATTGTCGCGCTGGCCGAAACTGTCAGTCACACAGCAACCAAGCGGCCCAAGGCGAGGCTGTGGTTCCCGAAAGGGCTGCGTGCGATTTGGAAGGTGCTGCGCTCCCGAAGAGGCGCGGGTGAAGATGCGGTCGGTGAAGATAACAAGCCGGAGGAATCTGTCGAGTCTGAAGATATCAGGAAATATAGTCAGTCAAATGTACCGAAACTCATGACATTCTTCGTTGCTCACCGGTGTCTTCGCGTCACAGAGCTTGATCCTGATAGTAGGCCGCCCAAGAATGCTCTACAGCGCCTTGCGAACGCTATACACAAGCTATACAAGTGGACAAAGACTCCAGAAGCTCTGGTGTGTGTCGCATGCTTCCATTGCAACCAACCTGATTTATCACAGCTGTTTCAGTTCACGTTCAGATATGTTCTCGTCACCATCGCACTTTGGATACCGAGCGTGATCAAGTCGAGTGCTGGTATGTCAAAAGACCATATTGTATGTCGTAACTGCTAAAGCATAACTTCAGGCTTCGTTTATACACAACGAGGCGTTTGGTATGTTTTCGGATGTGGTATGTGTGTACGTGTCTGATTAACAGCGTGCTAGGGCTTTGATCATGGCCCAAACGACAATGAACATCTACGCGTCTGACCAAGTCTACAAGTGAGTCGTGATCCGACACCTCGTTGCGCCTGTGAAGAAAACAGCCGTTTGCAGCTATGTCATGCGTCTAGGCGGTACATTCGCAGGGGCTATTCTGGGGATGGCCTGTTGGTATGTTGGTAAGATTCATGACTTTACGGGCTGGACAGGTGCATTTTGAGACTCTGCTTGCATAGGTGCCGGCAGAGGCAATGGGAATCCATATGGTCTCTCTGTAATCACTGCGGCATTTTTGTTCTTAGTCATCTTCCTCCGCCTCTTCTCCCCGCCCCAGTATCTTGTTGGTTTGCTCATGTGTGGTGTAAGTGACACAGTCATCACAGCCGATTTCTCTTTGTTCATGGAGCTACATAGGTGACCTTCGCTCTAGTGTTGGGATATTCGTGGATAGATGGCAATCTCCCCGGGATCTACCAAAATGTTGGAATTGGTTGGGAGGTCGCGTGGAGACGATGGGTCTTGGTTATGATTGGTACGTCTTCACAGCAGCCATTCTAGCTCCCGATCAACCTGAACTCGCAACTGTAGGGTCGGCCGCATCCTTCATTCTCATGATGCTCCCACCAAAGTCAGGGCGCAAAGCTGTTCGTCTGCGCAACGCCTCAACCATCGCCGGATTGTCGCATCTGTACTCGCATCTCACCTCTCTTTGGCTGAGCGCGGATGAGTCATTCGAACCGATGCCATCAGTGAAAGGTAACAATGTGGGACGCCAGTGGCCACGTGAGCTGCGAGAGAAGTTCATCGGCCTCGCTGAACAGCTCCAGGACTTGCACCTTCGGACGGCGATGTCAAAGTGGGAAGGGAATATCCGTGGGGCTTGGCCATTTGATGATTATAACCGCCTTGTTGAACTACAAAATGATATGCTTGTCAGTCTTATATTGGTACGTCCGACCTCGTGTGTTCCATGAGCAATGACAGCTGATATTTTCGACAGATGGCCGGCGCGCTGAACAATCTGGACCCAGACCTGAGGAAGACAACACTTCCACATACATACGTGCTCAATCCCCACTTCGTACGCTGGTTCCGTGATATCTGAACATTGTATTGTCGGGACTGAAGCTGTTCTGTATGACTCTACAGATCAGTGACGTCATTTCGATGTTCTTCCTCATCTCTCAGTCACTCCGAACGGGCGAGCCGCTGCATCAAGCACAATACAGAAACCTCTCAGACCGGCTGCATTACCACAGTGGCTACGCATACGTGTCGAATGCCGCTGCTGCGTCGGCTGTTCACAAGAAGTCGATGAACGCGCTTCAGCAGTCCATCGGGAGCTATGACTACATGTTCTATGCCACCGCAGTCGTGGCCGTATTGCAAATGACACGCGTGAGTCTTACCTTTCTGTTCGTCAACAATCGCGTACTCCGACTAGATATTAACGAAACAGCCATTCTTAGAGTCTGAACGAGCTCCGCATAGTCGTTGCCGACCTCTGTGGTGAGGTCCCGCTCGATGGGTTCAAACAATGGAGAGAGACGTATGACCGCTCACATGTCCCCGTCTGACCATGATACACCGAGTTTCCGTGATACGACAGATTGTTATCCACCTTCTGGGAATCTACTGTACCAAACTTGGTAATACGCACAATACGCATGGGATTGTTTTGTAACATTCTTTTGGGACTGAGACCGCAGGTCGTCCATGCAAGTCCTGCCTTGATCACGGAGTTTCTAGCTCTCAATTGTCCGATTCTTGTTGTACAGGACAACTGTCCATCTCCTCAAGACAACTCCTCTGTGTCAACGCCATGGAATCGTGGCATTACCGCAAACTTCACGGCCACTCGGCAGGAGGTCCATTTGGACCGGAGTTGGGCAGCTCCGCTGGGCGCGATGAACACAGCAAGACGAGGAGAACCTCAGGGACCTTTCTCATATCTCGGTGGTTCTCCAGAGGTAGGTACTATGTCGACGAGACAGCCTGAGTGAGTAAAGTTGGTGTCAAGGGCAAGAAGTCGCCCCCGTCCTTTCCAGGAGGACCGCGAGGTCAAGGATGGCTCCGGACCCGGACCAAGATCAGCACGCGGAGGCAAACATCGACTGGGCGAACAGACCATAGTGAATTGAAAGTATCACGCTAAGACCTGGGTACCGAAGGTCAGAGCCATATCTGCTATGAAGAACCCGAACTCAGCAGGAAGGCGACGTGGATGCGGATGGCGTGCTGGAGCTCTGGAGAGCGAGGTGGAAGGAAGTGTGCTGGGCGGAGATCGCCGGGGCTGTAGAGAAGGCGAGTAGGTTGAGGGATGCGAAAGGAAAGGTGGATGCGAAGAGCGGGAAAAGGAAAAATCAGCGGAAGGCGGAATGCGAAAGGAAACGTGGATGCGAAGAGCGGGAAGAGGAAAAATCAGCGGAAGGCGGTTGATGAGGAGAAAGACGAGGATGATGGAGACGGTTGTTGTTATTTGACGCATTGGCATCGGACTCGAGATTCAGTAGGGTTGTTCTTGCATTGTCTACTCGTTTCCGGAAGACGTGTCACGCTGTCTGATGTTCCTTCCTAGTGAGACAGCTCAATCGTCCTCTGATCAAATGTGCATGTCTCCCTGCTACTGTCGACCACTGTCGATACCTTGGGCACTGACACTTCAGAGAAGATATGGTCCCGTGTGAGAGGGTGACGCGCACGCTCCAAGACGTTGGACATGACATAAGATTGAGTATTGATCGAGACTGGTTTACTGTCAGTAAAATCGACCTCCAACTCCTGTGCGTTCCATCGCGACGCCCTTGCCGCCGCCCGTCGTTCCTCTAGACGAGTGCGGTCTGCCTGATCACGTTGACCGACGTCGGGAGACGAGGCGTGATTTTGCACTTGAACGGGAACGGGTGGCTGAGTAGAGCGAGTGGTTAGTTCCTCACCTAACTCACTTACACACAGAGACAGAACATACCGGACAGAAAACTCCTCGAACTCAGTCGGGATAGGGATCTCAACACCGTTCTCATCGACCGCAGGCGTAATGCGGAAAACGTGGAAGAGATTTGCGATCATGGCCCACACGGTGTTCTCCGCAAGGTCCTTGCCTGGACATATCCGCCGTCCAAAGCCGAATGCGGGACCGCGTGGGTCGGGCTGCGGAGTGCTTCCTTCGCCCTCGAGGAAGCGGTCTGGGTTAAATTTCTCGGGCTGAGGGTAAACACGCGGGTCGTTCAGCATCGCCCTGGTAACATATTGTCAGTGCTGAGATTGCAGGAAAGGAAGAGGCAACGTACCATACATTGGCGATGACCATTGTGCCTTTTGGTATAAAGTAGCCATTGTACTCGTCATCCTCCATGAGCCGATGGGGTACGCCAACGGGATTTGTTGAGGCATACCTGGGCAGTAAAGTCATGATCAAAAAAGGTTATGAGAATGAGAAGCTGAGGAACAAACCGTATAGCCTCAGTGATGACACAATGGAGGTAGGGGAGCTTCTCGCGGTCACTGTAGTCCGGAAGACGATCCTTACCGACGACCATGTCCAGCTCTGCCTGCACGCGTGCCTGGACAATCTGATCACGAATGATGCAAGCCATGGTCGTCATCATGGCAGAAATAATCTGTGTCCGACGTGTCAGTTTGGTGGAAAGGACGATTAGAATCATCCCAACGTGGAATACGGACCGGATCGAAGCTACCTGATAACTAGTTAGCAACCACATCCTAACAGTAATCATATGTAAGACGAACCAGAGTATGAGATGCCCGCTGTGCTGCGTACACCTTCCTCGTCCCCAGTCTCCTCAAGCATTGTGACAGTATAGCAGGGGACTGCGGTTCCGGCAGCCTGAGCGACATTTGATCGGTCTTTCTCTGGTTACGGATCATATTCCGAAAACGCCTCTCACCATATGCTTCTTCACTTGCTCAAACGGCGTGTGCAAAAACGTGTACAGATCTTCACGGGTACCGGGAGGAAGGCGCTTGAAGCCGGCGCCAGGCACCCAGTCAGGAATGAATCGCACTGACATATCCAATCGGTCAATCTACCTTCCATGTTCGGGTCTAAACCACTTACGCCAGGGGACAAGGTCAACAATGTGTGCCCCAACAGGACCCACTGCTTCGACAGTCTTCGCGCCACGCTCGGCAAGCTTCACAAAGTGATCATCGAGAGTTTTGACTTCATGACCGTAAGTCATCATCATCGTGATACCAGCCGCCATGCGCTTGATGTGGGCCCTGTAGTTGACAGGGTCATCGAGGATGTCGTTCAGCATGCGACGGATTTCGTGAAGCTGGATCGAGTAGTAATTGGGGAGACGCGGCTTCTTTAGGTACTCCTGAAGGTACTTGCGGTGGCGCTTGAATTTGTCGCCATATGGAGTGATCGTGACTGCCCAGTTCCACCCAATACT